>RQOL01000139.1:1660200-1686119 GCA_013076295.1 Sanderia malayensis
CTTCAAAAATAATCTCTTGACAGCTTCATAACACTTGAAAATTACGGCTGAATATGCCCAGCCTTTCAAAGATGGAAAATATTCCTCTGTTCTCATCAGTATAATGTGAAAAGTCGCTAATTAACCACACCTTTGTAGACAAATATAATTCACCCTTCAATATCATCAAGTTCACCCTTACTTTATCTTCTATTTGATATTCCGTCCTTCTTTTAACTTCCATCGGAACTTCCATCGGATCTTTCATCGGATCTTCTATCGGATCTTCCGCCCTTTCCATCGGATCATCCGTTCTCACTTTATCTTCCATCTGACCTTCCGCCTTGTCCATTGGATCTTGAATTGCATTGTTTTCTCTGCATGGAAAATAGATTAAAGTCCTTGAATAAGTGAGTCTATAAAGCCACCAAAAACATTTCCACCCAAAATCTTTCTTGCAAAAGCAAAATTCAGTGTGACTATCACTGCAGTCAACTGAATTTCATTTTTCAAACATTGACGAACATATTTCTTTCTTTTTAATTCCGAAAAACGCAGAAGTTTGAAGGCAAATTGCTTGCTGCTATATGTGAAATTAATTGGCAAATCTTCGTCTTTTGGCTCAAATAAAACTTAACAAGGTTGGATTCATATGAAAAATATGGTTAGCAAATCAAAATATTACATACCCTGCAGATACATATTCTTTCAATGCTAATCTAACCCGTTGTTCTTCTTTTTCTGACAACTCTTCCCTTCCTGTAAAAAATAACTACCGAAATCATAAAATTCAGAAAACAATAATATTTACATGTCTTTTTTCTATAAAGTTATAATCCTATGTTTCTCTGACACTTGAAGACACCAGAAATGCTTTTCAATTTATCATTTATAATACATGATAAATTGAAAAGCATTGTGATATGATATATCTTCATTAAAAAAATGATATATCTTCATTCAAAAAATTAAGCCTTGGTCAAACGCATTAAACATTTCATCCAACATTGAGAACAATAGAGTAGCTTGAAAATCGGAAACAGCAAAACATAATAACTACTAAAGCTTTTCGTCTGACACTCGTCGGAGTAGTGAGTAGTACGTCATCATTTGTCAGGCGAAAAGCTTTAGTAGTTATTATGTTTCGCTATGTGTCTGATTTTCAACGCTACTTTGATGTTCTGTACCGACCAAAGATTATTGAGAACAATGGGAATTTTGGAGATGTTTTTTATTGTGATTAAACTTATCCAAAGGTAATGGGGGGCAAATGCTTCCACAATTTCATCCAACATCGGTTTATGTCAATGTTTGATGGAATGTTGGGTGCGTTTGACCGGTCTTGACATTCAACAGTTCCTGCTGAAAACTTAGCTCCACTGTTTCATTACTCTCATGTTAAAGAAGTTTTGTTCAAACAAACATAATCTTAACCCAATGAGCTCGAAAATTAGGAGAACAAAGCCTAATATCATTTGGCCACCAAACTCGCTTTTCACCATCCCAGATTCCTTTCATGTGATGCCCTCCTGTGACTGCAGTAGTAATCAGCACTTCAAGATCCTTTAGGATGCAAGTCATTGGATCAATATCTGCAGAAAAAAAATGCATGCAATGTATCAGATCGATATAAATTTCAACAAGAGGTAAGACAATCTGAAGACTTCCGCCCGTTATAATACTGGACATTGGTAAAATTATAAAGGCCATGTGTTGATTTGATATATTTGAATGTAGAAAACATAAATAATCGATAAGGCAATGCACACCCCTCCACAAAAGGAAATCATTTATTGGCATGCCAGACGGGTAAAAAAAATCAGTAAATATATTTTGTTAGGAAATAAACTTTGCATATAATGTTATCATATAATAGGTAAATATATTCATGAACATGTTACAATCACTAATGTATCAACAGAATATAAATGCTAAATAAGATCACAGAATAAGGTAGACTTGCTACTTGCTTCCTTCTGGTCTGGCTGAAAATATATGCGCCGCGCATATATTTTCTCCTGGTTTCAGAGATTAATCTAAAATTATCCTTATTGCTTGCATGAAAATCAACAACCTTCATTGGTTGATGTTTGTCATGCATCGGCGATCGGTACCATTTCCGGGGACGTGTGTGTTAAAGATTTCCCTCTGCTTTGCAGCGCAAATCAAAGACAAGGAATTTCTGGATTATTGAAAGAAATCATTTTGTCATAATAGTATCTGTGATAATGAATGATGCTTGACTGATGATATTGCTACTAACCTTCAAATTCTACTTTCTGTGGATGTCCAGCAACTTTTCTTCCCTCTTGCACTTTGCCTGGTTTCACAATGGTGCTTTTCCACTCTTCTTTAAAACTCACATTTTTGGAAAATTCACTCACCAGAGCACAGTTGCCTGTCAGAGTAAAGGGGTTTTTCCAAGATCATGCTCAGCACATTCTCATAAAAGACGATGATTGGAAACATTCTGATGTTCATGAAATTTGTAAAAATCAAGAGTTCTAATTCAACAAAATATTTTACATTATCACAATAAGAAAGCAAGTTGACTAAGGACAATGATATATAAATTATATATAATTTACTATAGCATGTATTATAGAATGTATATATTAACAATATTAAGAAAGGTACAAATTTTCTCAGAGACCAAAACAAGCAAAAACTGAATTTATTTTCAGAATATTTTGTAATTTAAAAAACTGATTTATTTTCATTAGCCTGCATTGAAACTCATACCTTCAAATCGTAGCTCATTTCCAAGTTGGTAAACTAATAGGACGGGTGGCTCATATTGGTGATCTTCCTTCACTGATCTGACCCATTTTCCAAACTAATATTTAAAAAAATAAAACACACAGATTAACTAAATCAAACTATTTTTTCAACACAAAATTGATTAATTACAGCATACTAATATTAAAGATACAAGTTACTTGGTTAATTAACAATGAATGGTTAATTGTATCATGTTGATACAGCAATTATGATAAGTTATTAAACAATCCTGGGCTGATGGCCACATAATAAGAACTTTGGTCACGTTATTGAGTCATGTGTCCATATTGTAATCAAGTTAACTATCTTTCTTAAATAAATATGGAGTCATGTAGTGGACACAATTCATGTTTCTTTCCGTGGAGTGGTCTTCTGTATTCGTTGAGTCGCAATCCGTTTCTGTGGAGGCAAAAACCCCATTAAAACAATGAGGGGAGGCACAACTTCATTCGTGGAGGCACGCATGTCTCCGTGGAGGCGAACTGTGTATCCGTGGAGGCGAACTGTGTATCCGTGGAGGCAATCTGTGTATTCGTGGAGGCGAACTGTGTATTCCTGGAGGATAAAATTCGACCTCTCCAGTCAAATTTTATCCTGCACTTTATCCTTTTATCCTTGAATTGACCCTGGTGTGCGCATGCGCGTACATTCTATACGTCAAAAAATGGCGCACAATGAGATGGCCAGCATTCTCAGAGATGCCCTTTCGAGAATTGAAAGAACTCAGAGAACTCAGAGAACTTCTCCAACTTCAAGAACAGATTCTTCAGAACAGATCCCTGGGCAAAGCATAGTGGTATCATCGTCCAGGCAAGGTGTGGCCAGACCACAGGCCCAACAGCAGAACGTGGCCAATGACAACTTCTTGCAAAGAGCTCAAGATAATTTAAGGTAAGTGAACTTGAATTCGACACAAATGTCTGTTTTTAGGCCAAATTTGCTTTGTTTGTAATTGCATGGAGGTGACCTATTATCTTTATACACGTTTTTTATGAGAAACCCGTTTATAACAAGAAACATATACAAGAACCCCACCCCAACATAACCTTTAGAACCAAATCAACATTTTGAAGGGTAAGTGAGAAGAATTTCTAAGCTTGAAATAATATGTTAACAACTCACTTTTACCTGAATTAAATTTGCTAATAGTAGTGCAGAAGGTGGATTTCCTGTAACCTTGCCATGAAATATTTGCACAATTGTTTATCAGTTTATCAATTAGTTAGCAAGCAAAAATCAATCAGTTCTCATGTTCGAATATTTATACAATTATACCATTATACAAATATTTATACAATGATATATTTATACATAGCCATTTTGGTGTGCATCACGTTCTGACAATTTTTTAGTTAAGTGCTTATATAAAAATAAGAAACTTTTAGTACCAGAAACTGGTAGTAAACTGGTACAAAGAAATCTTAACATCTTAACAATCAAACGTCTAGCATTCCCCTGCAGCTATTTTAATCAACTTATTGTTGTTTTCTTTGTTTTTTAATTGCATTTTAACTTGTATTTGGCCTCTCAACTCTTTCATGATTGTATTCTTTTCTCTTAGTTATGCCTTTGTTTGCTAATATATAAATATTGCATTTACTTTACTTCTTGTCATCTGAGGATGCTGACAGTTACTCAGCGAAACGTTATGTGAATTTTACTGGTTATGTCGTTTTTAACTTATTTCATGGATTTGTCAATTATCAACTGAATTAGTCTCTGGTTTTTCTCATGTCTATTCTTGTCGTCGTATACATTTTAAAATTTCTACATGCAATTCGTTTTCCGCCTGGTATTTGTATTCGATGTATAGCTTATTACTTACCATTTCAATCACAATTAGAATCTTATTCTTTTTCCAATATTTGCAGTTTGGCAGTTGCCTTGCTGGTGGTTCTTTATTTTGTTTAAAACATTTTCGGTATGTACTTCCAGTTCAATATTACTTGGATAATGAGATTCTCCTTTACTATTATGATCACCAACCATAACTATAACTTATTACTTACCATTTCAATCACAATTATAATCTTATTCTTTTTCCAGTACTTGCAGTTTGGCAGTTGCCTTGCTGGTTGTTCTTTATTTTGTTTAAAACATTTTCGGTATGTACTTTCAGTTCACTATTACCTGCATAATGAGATTCTCCTTTACTATTATGATCACCAACCATATGTATAACTTATTACTTACCATTTCAATTACAATTAGAATCTTACTCGTTTTCCAGTATTTGCAGTTTGGTCTTTCATTTATATTTTGTTCACATTTTGTATGTATTTTTCTTTCAATGTCACTTACATAATGAGATTCTCCATTGATATTATGTTCAGAAAACATGTGTATAACTTACCTACTTACCATTTTTGAAGCACTATTATGTTATTCTTTTTCCAGTATTTGCAGTTTGGCAATTGTCCTTTGATTTTGTATCATATTATATTATTTTGTATCAGTACTGCTTCATGTAAATATATTTTGTTTTTCACATACCAATGATCCTTACTAAAGAGAAACAACTTTTATTTGTTTGCTTAAAGGTTCGCTATGCCTACAAGTGCCACTAAAAAGCCAGAACCAGAAAAAATAATAGTCATCAGACTTGGTGACAAAGCAAAAGTATTTATAGCAAATATATTAATTTTATCACAACTGATTTAAACAGCTTTTGTCCACAATTCACAATAATTAATTCATATTTAATGGGTATGGTTTTCGGAAATTCTTTTATTGTTTGCTTTTGTATCCTAGGAAATAACATACAGGGATATTTATTCTCTAAAAAGGGAATGTGCTGCCCAATTTGAAGAGTTGGGCAGGAACAAAAAATTCACCTTGCACAGCAAGGAAGGGAGGAGACTCCCAACAAAAGATATAGAGTAAGTATACCTTCTGCACTTGAAGCTCAGTTGTTCAATTGATATTTTCCAAATATTACATAATATCCTTTCACCAAAAAAGCAACCTATAACATAATTGTGTATTCACAGGTTGCAGAAGGAGGCCTTTGTCAGAATTGGCAAAGGCCACAGGAAAGCAAATCAAAGGAACCTTGAGGTGACTCGCGACAGATGGCTTTTATTTCACTGTATTATCCAGAAAGTGAAGAAAGTAATATTGAATTAAAGGGCTTATGCAGCCTGAAATGACATATCGATTTTTTTTACGGAGATGGAGAGAAAAAGATCTGAGTATCACCATGAACCTATTTTGAGTGTTTTCTGACGAGTATAAGTATATTTTTTCCAAGCTCAAACACAGCCAGGTCTGCGCGATATTTTCCTCACATTATGAGTCAATTCTCGTTGCTTTCAATTAAAAACTTTTAAGAAATTAAGAAATTTTAACAAATTCTGAAAAAAATAAAACTTTCAAGGTTTTGATTCAGTGTGATGTCAGAATGAACCGAGCTATTGTTTTTCAACTATTGTTCTCTGAGGAAGAGAGAGCTGCCCGGCCTGTGTTGAAACAGTGTCTGGCTAAAATCTTTTCAAAATTTCGGATTGCCAAAATAGTAGTTCAAAACAAATTCCTCTGACAACGAAGGACGAAGTCTTCCTGAGGATAGCGAAGAAGACAAAGACTATTCAGTAGTCAGTTCGTATAGTCGAAACTCACACGAAGGAGAACCTCTTGCAAGAAGACCCAGAGCTGGGTACGGCAGTGATGATAAAGAATCGAATCGGGTTGAGAAGGCCTATCTTTGAAAGAGCTGGATGCCCGTTTTGAAAATAAAACTTATGTTGATAATTGGTTAGTTCATTTGTTATTTAATAAATTATTGGCAACTGTTAAACATTAATTCTATGGAATCATATGAGTTTTGTTCATTGTACTGTTTTGTCTTCAGTTGTTACGGTCCAATCCAGGTCTTTAGAAGAGTTTCGTCTTGCGAGACTTATGGAGAGAGACGAATTTAGTATTGGCGCAGCAAATTCAAAAAACATTTGTTTTTAGTCCACTCAAACAAACATGTTAACTCCAGTTTTCGATATTGTATCATCAAGTTAAAAAACTATCATTTTCCAAAACAAAAATGAAATACTATAATTGTTGTATTAGTTGCATAAGCATACAGCCAGAAAACTTTCTTCTTTTCACCTGATGCTTCCAACAACAACGAGTCAAAAATGCTCCCCGTGTCCGTGCGTGATCGTGCTCGTGGTCCCCCCTGCCACAGCGTGCCCAGCATCTAGTATGGTACGTCATGTTGTTTGTTATTTCAACAAGTTTACACTTTATCCAATGAAAAACTTGCAAAGTGATATCATACTTGATAGCCTCACTTCAAATCAAAAGTGAACGTTTGAATCTGAGGCACATACCTTATATGGGCAAGAAAAAGTCTACACAGACACAGGATTTTTCCCCACTCACCAGCATATACTCGCTTGCGCATGCGCTTCGCGAGTCAAAAATGAAAAAAGGGTGGGAGGGCCACCCAAGAATCTTCACGAACATTAATGGTGGCCATGCCCACCCAAAGGGCTGCAAAAATCATGCAGGACATGTGTAAATGAATAGTTTCCTAACTAATTTACACATGTCCTGTTTTTGACCATGCATGAAAGAAATAGAAACTTTTCAACCATCATAAAATTACAACTGCTGACATTTATTAAAATTAAAATTATCTACTTTTCAAACACAAAACTTGAAAAACATTTCACATTTTTGGTTCATGCATGGTCAAAGTTTCATTACTATTTTGTTCACATTATATGTTCCAAATGGTCCAAATTATATGTTCCAAATGTTCCAAATTATATGTTCCAGTGTTTTTAATATTTCAATCATATTTTAATAATTCAAAATGTTTTATCAATTATAAATGCTTACATGATTTCGTTGCAAAACCTTCAATTAATAGCTTACCCAATGCATGGTACTCACTTTCATGAATGTGATGTTGCAGTGGCGCCAATTATAGTGGTAAGTGGTAACGTGCAATCTAAACTCAGAAAATGAGACTGGAGTTAACACATTTTCAACAGTGAGTTAAAATACTTTATACATACTCTTCAGATGGAACTGATTTAAGAAGATGTAGTTGGATTCTCGCCATGCTTTTCCTCAAACTAACACTTGGCTGGCATGCCATGATGATGTAATTCAATTTCCTGTGCAATTTTTGCCTCCTACCTTTTTAACCGCTCTGAGGAGCGAAGGGGAATTCTCTTTTCACTAACAAGTTTCCCGCCTTTTTAAACGTGTGATGTGTATAAACCAATCGCGTCAGCTGCATAGTACAATAAAGATCCCGCCTCTAATTATTTGCACAATTAGATTTTGCCTAATTTGATTTAGTTGTCCAAATTATCGATAGGCTATAATTAATAATATATGCAGTTAATTATCGCTGAGTAAGTATTATGAACGTTGTTTTTTTTTCTAGAAATCTATCATTATAAGTAGAAGAGACTTCTTTAACGTTATTTCGCTTAATAATGTCAATAATTTTTGCTTTTCTTTTCATGGCAAGAACAGGTACGTGTTGTTCAAGCATCATGTTTTTAATTGATATTTCAAGTTTATAGCTGTTCTAATTTCTTTTCTGTTTCTTACCATAGTTTTGAAAGACACAAGGCTCGGTAAGACATGAATTAATTTATTACAGTTCTTTCTTCCGACTATTCTATTCAGCTCTTTAATTATTTGTTTCCCTTATAAAAAGAGGCCCATTTTTATCGATTTTCAAATAACGGACACCTCACTTTCACAAACTTCTTTCAATTACAAAATGATATTCTCCTTCTTCAATGGTTTATAAATGTAACCCATGTACAATGAGTTACTCTTTACCACAGATAAAAACATCATTTTTGTTTTATGCATCTGGAATATTATGAACAAACTTTTATGGGGCCTCTTTTAACAAATTGACTCTGTAAACAAATTTGTTGATTTCTTAACAACTGCACTGGATTCAACAGGTTAATTTTCATTACGTGCAGGTATTCTGAGTCTCTTTTTCTGATTCCTTTATTTATGTCGACATTTATGTCAAGAGTAATTACAATTTACTCTCTTCCACTTTAGTGACTGTTTACATAACAGAAAGGAGCACAGTTTAACGTAAGGGTTTTCATAAAATTTACATTATATTGCATAGGTTACAGTTTGGACCTTCAACGATTGCCGGCAGCACACATAGCAGGTGAACACCACAACAATCGTAACCGTCGTACCAGACTAACCCTCGCTGAATACTATTTATACAGAATCCAGGTCAGAGATGCATTCTCAGCCATCCACATTGCATCACTTCTATTTCAACAGTATCTGGTAGATGCATATACGAAGATAGAAGGCAATAAACTGCACTGGATTATGAACAGAGGCCTGATGGATCATCTCCACAGAAGAGCTGAAATCAAAAACAGATGGCCAGGGCTAATAATTCGAATCAGCCCATACATATCGATGTTGGCCGTGTTATCATTCTACCGTCATCCTTCCCAGGCAGCCAAAGAAACATGTATCAACATTTTCAAGACGCAATGACAATCGTGAGAAAGTATGGCAAGCCAGACATCTTCCCGACAATGACTGCCAATCCTAAATGGAAGGAGATTGAAGAAAATATTCATCCGTATCAGACGGCCAATGATCGACCGAACATTGTCACACGAGTATTTCAACTGAAACTCAAAGAACTACTCGAAGACATACAACACAACAACATCCTGGGACATGTTACTGCACATGTGTTTGTCATAGAATTTCAGAAGAGAGGACTGCCACACGCACACATGATCCTGTTTCTTTCACAAGCTGATAAACCACAAACACCACAACAGGTAATATTTGCAAATACTAATAATTCTTTCTCTCATTTTTAAATTTATATCCAATGCAGAATACAACTGCTCTGTAAGCATTTCTATTATAAAATCGTTAATTATTGCATTCGTTATCAGGTCGATCAACTCATATCAGCAGAGATTCCAGACCCTTAGGATGCAAAATACCACAAGTTGGCCCTAAAGCACATGACACACGGACCCTGTGGAAATTTAAATCCTCAGTGCGTGCGCATGGAAAACAACAGATGCAAAAAGCGCTTTCCAAAAGAACAAGTTGCTGAAACTCAAATTAATGTCAACGGCTATCCTCTCTACAGACGACGCTGTCTCCATCCAGTCAATGTACATGATCGCATTTTGGATGATACTTGGGTAGTGCCACACAACAGACACTTAATCATCAAATATGAGTGTCATATCAACGTGGAAATATGCAGTACTGTAAAAAGTGTCAAGTACATTTTCAAATATATCCACAAAGGACATGATATGGCACATGTTGAAATTCTTGAGGAAAATCAACAGCAAGTACCTCAAGACATTGAACACGACGAGGTGCGCCAATACATCAATGCAAGATATATTGGACCACATGAAGCTGTCTATCGGCTTATGCAGTTCCCCTTGCACGACAAGAGCCACATAGTCAAACAGCTTTCTGTTCATCTACCATTTGAGCAACAAGTCATCTTTCATGACAAGGATAACGATCAAAGACTGAACAACATTGGTGATAGAACAACACTTACAGCATGGTTTGAACTAAACCAGCAAGATCCAGCTGCACATCAGTACTTCTATCATGAGGTAAGAAGAAGCACTAAGGACAAGAATATCCAAAACAACTGAGAATTTAAAGCTGCATTCACGCCCGCTAAAACCACTGGCTGGCGGTGACAAGGTTCACCTCCAGAATCAGCGTGGTCCTCACCCAACCAAGTGGGACAGATCAGGATTAGTCGTCGAGTCATTAGGCAACAACCGAGTAAAGGTGGACGGATCAGGGAGACTGACACTGCGGAACCGTCGATTTCTGAGAGCATACACGCCACTTGCCACTGAACTCGCCACTGAGCCTCCGTCAGTTACCTATGAGCCCGTTACTGCAACCCTGTCTGCCCCAAGATCACAGGAAATACCAAAACCCTCTGAAGTGCGTACAGACAGCATTCCGCTTCTCCAGCCCGCTCTGCAACCGGTCACAGATGACCTTCACCAGGGTTCGGCGACTGCAGTGACTCCCCTGCCGGACAGGGTTGATGTACCAGCACCAACGATGCCTGGACAAGAGAACCAGTCGCCACCCCCAACCATTCCTCACACTCGCCCAACCCATCAGAGACGACCACCAAAACGGTATGAGCCAGGGACAGGTAAATGGATTTCATGCTGAGTCCAGTAATAAAAGCTCACTGGACTGGGGGGGGGGATGAAGAGATTTTACAATAAAGGACTGGGAACTAGTAGACCACTTCAGTCCAGTCAACCATTTTGTTTCTTTGTTTCGTGATCGTGTCGTGAACAGTTTCACTTGGCCGCCTTCTTCTGTTGAACAAGGACGTGTTTTGCTGTAACAATGGTCTAGGACGCTTTTGACCTTTTCAAAGTATGTTTATTTATGTTATCTCCTCTTCTTGCTCTTTTAATCATGGTAGGTGGACTTTGTGCTCAGTATTTCTAATTATTGTTTATTATATTATTCTTAGGCCTCCATCATCGTTAACATTGTACAATAGGCCTAAATTTGGAAATTGAAAATACAGCACGATTTTACAAAATGAGGAGTGAAATCAGTCTTTCTTCAGGACTGATTTCACTATAGCTCTATATATTTTCATCTTTGTCTTCAGCTTTACTTTGCTTTTCTTTAAATATATTGCATTTATTTTATTCATTCAGGCATTTGCTAATTGTTTTCTTCTATTTATATCTTCTTCATCACCTAACAACGATCCTACTTTCTTTACATTTCTCCAGACCTCTTCCTTCTTTACTTTTTTTCTATTCACGGTGGTATATTCAGTTTTCCTCTAGTACCCCTCTCTAAAAATAGCATTTAGGGGCATTTTTTGAGGTGGCTCTATATCTAATATTTTTCAGCGCATGAAACTGCCTATGTTCACCAAATTTTATGCTTTTATCACAAAATGAACAAAACCACCATTTTTGTACTGAAACATGCTGTACTATTAGCAATAATTCGCATCGCAATTTCAGCACTACGTAGTATGTTGTCTCATTGCCCGAGTCCGACTTCCATTCATATTGATTCTTCTCACAAATGAAATAAACACGATCGCAATCTTGCATGAGCGGTTCTTAGCACCATTATTCTCTGACACATTCTTAATTTTGCCATACAACTTCATGTTGTAAGTAGAGAAACTTCCAAGGGATCTCTATTCCCTAGTTCCTTTATAAATATTCAGAAATTCCCCTTGAAATATTTTAAACTCTTCAAAAATAATCTCTTGACAGCTTCATAACACTTGAAAATTACGGCTGAATATGCCCACCCTTTCAAAGATGGAAAATATTCCTCTGTTCTCATCAATATAATGTGAAAAGTCGCTAATTAACCACACCTTTGTAGACAAATATAATTCACCCTTCAATATCATCAAGTTCACCCTTACTTTATCTTCTATTTGATATTCCGTCCTTCTTTTAACTTCCATCGGAACTTCCATCGGATCTTTCATCGGATCTTCTATCGGATCTTCCGCCCTTTCCATCGGATCATCCGTTCTCACTTTATCTTCCATCTGACCTTCCGCCTTGTCCATTGGATCTTGAATTGCATTGTTTTCTCTGCATGGAAAATATATTAAAGTCCTTGAATAAGTGAGTCTATAAAGCCACCAAATACATTTCCACCCAAAATCTTTCTTGCAAAAGCAAAATTCAGTGTGACTATCACTGCAGTCAACTGAATTTCATTTTTCAAACATTGACGAACATATTTCTTTCTTTTTAATTCCGAAAAACGCAGAAGTTTGAAGGCAAATTGCTTGCTGCTATATGTGAAATTAATTGGCAAATCTTCGTCTTTTGGCTCAAATAAAACTTAACAAGGTTGGATTCATATGAAAAATATGGTTAGCAAATCAAAATATTACATACCCTGCAGATACATATTCTTTCAATGCTAATCTAACCCGTTGTTCTTCTTTTTCTGACAACTCTTCCCTTCCTGTAAAAAATAACTACCGAAATCATAAAATTCAGAAAACAATAATATTTACATGTCTTTTTTCTATAAAGTTATAATCCTATGTTTCTCTGACACTTGAAGACACCAGAAATGCTTTTCAATTTATCATTTATAATACATGATAAATTGAAAAGCATTGTGATATGATATATCTTCATTAAAAAAATGATATATCTTCATTCAAAAAATTAAGCCTTGGTCAAACGCATTAAACATTTCATCCAACATTGAGAACAATAGAGTAGCTTGAAAATCGGAAACAGCAAAACATAATAACTACTAAAGCTTTTCGTCTGACACTCGTCGGAGTAGTGAGTAGTACGTCATCATTTGTCAGGCGAAAAGCTTTAGTAGTTATTATGTTTCGCTATGTGTCTGATTTTCAACGCTACTTTGATGTTCTGTACCGACCAAAGATTATTGAGAACAATGGGAATTTTGGAGATGTTTTTTATTGTGATTAAACTTATCCAAAGGTAATGGGGGGCAAATGCTTCCACAATTTCATCCAACATCGGTTTATGTCAATGTTTGATGGAATGTTGGGTGCGTTTGACCGGTCTTGACATTCAACAGTTCCTGCTGAAAACTTAGCTCCACTGTTTCATTACTCTCATGTTAAAGAAGTTTTGTTCAAACAAACATAATCTTAACCCAATGAGCTCGAAAATTAGGAGAACAAAGCCTAATATCATTTGGCCACCATACTCGCTTTTCACCATCCCAGATTCCTTTCATGTGATGCCCTCCTGTGACTGCAGTAGTAATCAGCACTTCAATTTCCTTTAGGATGCAAGTCATTGGATCAATATCTGCAGAAAAAAAATGCATGCAATGTATCAGATCGACCGTAAATTTCAACAAGAGGTAAGACAATCTGAAGACTTCCGCCCGTTATAATACTGGACATTGGTAAAATTATAAAGGCCATGTGTTGATTTGATATATTTGAATGTAGAAAACATAAATAATCGATAAGGCAATGCACACCCCTCCACAAAAGGAAATCATTTATTGGCATGCCAGACGGGTAAAAAAATCAGTAAATATATTTTGTTAGGAAATAAACTTTGCATATAATGTTATCATATAATAGGTAAATATATTCATGAACATGTTACAATCACTAATGTATCAACAGAATATAAATGCTAAATAAGATCACAGAATAAGGTAGACTTGCTACTTGCTTCCTTCTGGTCTGGCTGAAAATATATGCGCCGCGCATATATTTTCTCCGGGTTTCAGAGATTAATCTAAAATTATCCTTATTGCTTGCATGAAAATCAACAACCTTCATTGGTTGATGTTTGTCATGCATCGGCGATCGGTACCATTTCCGGGGACGTGTGTGTTAAAGATTTCCCTCTGCTTTGCAGCGCAAATCAAAGACAAGGAATTTCTGGATTATTGAAAGAAATCATTTTGTCATAATAGTATCTGTGATAATGAATGATGCTTGACTGATGATATTGCTGCTAACCTTCAAATTCTACTTTCTCTGGATGTCCAGCAACTTTTCTTCCCTCTTGCACTTTGCCTGGTTTCACAATGGTGCTTTTCCACTCTTCTTTAAAACTCAAATTTTTGGAAAATTCACTCACCAGAGCACAGTTGCCTGTCAGAGTAAAGGGGTTTTTCCAAGATCATGCTCAGCACATTCTCCCAAAAGACGATGATTGGAAACATTCTGATGTTCATGAAATTTGTAAAAATCAAGAGTTCTAAATCAACAAAATATTTTACATTATCACAATAAGAAAGCAAGTTGACTAAGGACAATGATATATAAATTATATATAATTTACTATAGCATGTATTATAGAATGTATATATTAACAATATTAAGAAAGGTACAAATTTTCTCAGAGACCAAAACAAGCAAAAACTGAATTTATTTTCAGAATATTTTGTAATTTAAAAAACTGATTTATTTTCATTAACCTGCATTGAAACTCATACCTTCAAATCGTAGCTCATTTCCAAGTTGGCAAACTAACAGGACGGGTGGCTCATATTGGTGATCTTCCTTCACTGATCTGACCCATTTTCCAAACTAATATTTAAAAAAATAAAACACACAGATTAACTAAATCAAACTATTTTTTCAACACAAAATTGATTAATTACAGCATACTAATATAAAGATACAAGTTACTTGGTTAATTAACAATGAATGGTTAATTGTATCATGTTGATACAGCAATTATGATAAGTTATTAAACAATCCTTGGCTGATGGCCACATAATAAGAACTTTGGTCACGTTATTGAGTCATGTGTCCATATTGTAATCAAGTTAACTATCTTTCTTAAATAAATATGGAGTCATGTAGTGGACATAATTCATGTTTCTTTCCGTGGAGTGGTCTTCTGTATTCGTTGAGTCGCAATCCATTTCTGTGGAGGCAAAAACCCCATTAAAACAATGAGGGGAGGCACAACTTCATTCGTGGAGGCACGCATGTCTCCGTGGAGGCGAACTGTGTATCCGTGGAGGCGAACTGTGTATCCGTGGAGGCAATCTGTGTATTCGTGGAGGCGAACTGTGTATTCCTGGAGGATAAAATTCGACCTCTCCAGTCAAATTTTATCCTGCACTTTATCTTTTTATCCTCGAATTGACCCTGGTGTGCGCATGCGCATACGTTCCATGCGTCAAAAAATGGCGCACAATGAGATGGACAGCATTCTCAGAGATGCCCTTTCGAGAATTGAAAGAACTCAGAGAACTCAGAGAACTTCTCCAACTTCAAGAACAGATTCTTCAGAACAGATCCCTGGGCAAAGCATAGTGGTATCATCGTCCAGGCAAAGTGTGGCCAGACCACAGGCCCAACAGCAGAACGTGGCCAATGACAACTTCTTGCAAAGAGCTCAAGATAATTTAAGGTAAGTGAACTTGAATTCGACACAAATGTCTGTTTTTAGGCCAAATTTGTTTTGTTTGTAATTGCATGGAGGTGACCTATTATCTTTATACACGTTTTTTATGAGAAACCCGTTTATAACAAGAAACATATACAAGAGCCCCACCCCAACATAACCTTTAGAACCAAATCAACATTTTGAAGGGTAAGTGAGAAGAATTTCTAAGCTTGAAATAATATGTTAACAACTCACTTTTACCTGAATTAAATTTGCTAATAGTAGTGCAGAAGGTGGATTTCCTGTAACCTTGCCATGAAATATTTGCACAATTGTTTATCAGTTTATCAATTAGTTAGCAAGCAAAAATCAATCAGTTCTCATGTTCGAATATTTATACAATTATACCATTATACAAATATTTATACAATGATATATTTATACATAGCCATTTTGGTGTGCATCATGTTCTGACAATTTTTTAGTTAAGTGCTTATATAAAAATAAGAAACTTTTAGTACCAGAAACTGCTAGTAAACTGGTACAAAGAAATCTTAACATCTTAACAATCAAACGTCTAGCATTCCCCTGCAGCTATTTTAATCAACTTATTGTTGTTTTCTTTGTTTTTTAATTGCATTTTAACTTGTATTTGGCCTCTCAACTCTTTCATGATTGTATTCTTTTCTCTTAGTTATGCCTTTGTTTGCTAATATATAAATATTGCATTTACTTTACTTCTTGTCATCTGAGGATGCTGACAGTTACTCAGCGAAACGTTATGTGAATTTTACTGGTTATGTCGTTTTTAACTTATTTCATGGATTTGTCAATTATCAACTGAATTTGTCTCTGGTTTTTCTCATGTCTATTCTTGTCGTCGTATACATTTTAAAATTTCTACATGCAATTCGTTTTCCGCCTGGTTTTGTATTCGATGTATAGCTTATTACTTACCATTTCAATCACAATTAGAATCTTATTCTTTTTCCAATATTTGCAGTTTGGCAGTTGCCTTGCTGGTGGTTCTTTATTTTGTTTAAAACATTTTCGGTATGTACTTCCAGTTCAATATTACTTGGATAATGAGATTCTCCTTTACTATTATGATCACCAACCATAACTATAACTTATTACTTACCATTTCAATCACAATTATAATCTTATTCTTTTTCCAGTACTTGCAGTTTGGCAGTTGCCTTGCTGGTTGTTCTTTATTTTGTTTAAAACATTTTCGGTATGTACTTTCAGTTCACTATTACCTGCATAATGAGATTCTCCTTTACTATTATGATCACCAACCATATGTATAACTTATTACTTACCATTTCAATTACAATTAGAATCTTACTCGTTTTCCAGTATTTGCAGTTTGGTCTTTCATTTATATTTTGTTCACATTTTGTATGTATTTTTCTTTCAATGTCACTTACATAATGAGATTCTCCATTGATATTATGTTCAGAAAACATGTGTATAACTTACCTACTTACCATTTTTGAAGCACTATTATGTTATTCTTTTTCCAGTATTTGCAGTTTGGCAATTGTCCTTTGATTTTGTATCATATTATATTATTTTGTATCAGTACTGCTTCATGTAAATATATTTTGTTTTTCACATACCAATGATCCTTACTAAAGAGAAACAACTTTTATTTGTTTGCTTAAAGGTTCGCTATGCCTACAAGTGCCACTAAAAAGCCAGAACCAGAAAAAATAATAGTCATCAGACTTGGTGACAAAGCAAAAGTATTTATAGCAAATATATTAATTTTATCACCACTGATTTAAACAGCTTTTGTCCACACTTCACAATAATTAATTCATATTTAATGGGTATGGTTTTCGGAAATTCTTTCATTGTTTGCTTTTGTATCCTAGGAAATAACATACAGGGATATTTATTCTCTAAAAAGGGAATGTGCTGCCCAATTTGAAGAGTTGGGCAGGAACAAAAAATTCACCTTGCACAGCAAGGAAGGGAGGAGACTCCCAACAAAAGATATAGAGTAAGTATACCTTCTGCACTTGAAGCTCAGTTGTTCAATTGATATTTTCCAAATATTACATAATATCCTTTCACCAAAAAAGCAACCTATAACATAATTGTGTATTCACAGGTTGCAGAAGGAGGCCTTTGTCAGAATTGGCAAAGGCCACAGGAAAGCAAAAAATGAAAAAAAGGGTGGGAGGGCCACCCAAGAATCTTCACGAACATTAAATGGTGGCCATGCCCACCCAAAGGGCTGCAAAAATCATGCAGGACATGTGTAAATGAATAGTTTCCTAACTAATTTACACATGTCCTGTTTTTGACCCATGCCATGAAAGAAATGGAAAACTTTTCAACCATCATAAAATTACAACTGCTGACATTTATTAAAATTAAAATTATCTACTTTTCAAACACAAAATTTGAAAACCATTTCACATTTTTGGTTCACATTATATGTTCCAAATGGTCCAAATTATATGTTCCAAATGTTCCAAATTATATGTTCCAGTGTTTTTAATATTTCAATCATATTTTAATAATTCAAAATGTTTTATCAATTATAAATGCTTACATGATTTCGTTGCAAAACCTTCAATTAATAGCTTACCCAATGCATGGTACTCACTTTCATGAATGTGATGTTGCAGTGGCGCCAATTATAGTGGTAAGTGGTAACGTGCAATCTAAACTCAGAAAATGAGACTGGAGTTAACACAGTTTAACAGTGAGTTAAAATACTTTATACATACTCTTCAGATGGAACTGATTTAAGAAGATGTAGTTGGATTCTCGCCATGCTTTTCCTCAAACTACCACTTGGCTGGCATGCCATGATGATGTAATTCAATTTCCCGTGCAATTTTTGCCTCCTACCTTTTTAACCGCTCTGAGGAGCGAAGGGGAATTCTCTTTTCACTAACAAGTTTCCCGCCTTTTTAAACGTGTGATGTGTATAAACCAATCGCGTCAGCTGCATAGTACAATAAAGATCCCGCCTCTAATTATTTGCACAATTAGATTTTGCCTAATTTAATTTAGTTGTCCAAATTATCGATAGGCTATAATTAATAATATATGCAGTTAATTATCGCTGAGTAAGTATTATGAACGTTGTTTTTTTTCTAGAAATCTATCATTATAAGTAGAAGAGGCTTCTTTAACGTTATTTCGCTTAATAATGTCAATAATTTTTGCTTTTCTTTTCATGGCAAGAACAGGTACGTGTTGTTCAAGCATCATGTTTTTAATTGATATTTCAAGTTTATAACTGTTCTAATTTCTTTTCTGTTTCTTACCATAGTTTTGAAAGACACAAGGTTCGGTAAGACATGAATTAATTTATTACAGTTCTTTCTTCCGACTATTCTATTCAGCTCTTTAATTATTGGTTTCCCTTATAAAAGGAGGCCCATTTTTATCGATTTTCAAATAACGGACACCTCACTTTCACAAACTTCTTTCAATTACAAAATGATATTCTCCTTCTTCAATGGTTCATAAATGTAACCCAAGTACAATGAGTTACTCTTTACCACAGATAAAAACATCATTTTTGTTTTATGCATCTGGAATATTATGAACAAACTTTTATGGGGCCTCTTTTAACAAATAGACTCTGTAAACAAATTTGTTGATTTCTTAACAACTGCACTGGATTCAACAGGTTAATTTTCATTACGTGCAGGTATTCTGAGTCTCTTTTTGTGATTCCTTTATTTATGTCGGCATTTATGTCAAGAGTAATTACAATTTACTCTCTTCCACTTTAGTGACTGTTTACATAACAGAAAGGAGCACAGTTTAACGTAAGGGTTTTCATAAAATTTACATTATATTACATAGCATTACTTTTTTGATAATGATTTATTTACAACATTATACTTAACACTACCATACCCTTGAAATATATAATATTTACTTCTTTGTGTTGCAGCTTTACACAAGGCTATAATTATTTTCATTGTTGTTGCTATCGAGGCCATTGTCTACAAGCAATAACATTTATAATAGTATTGCGTAATTGTACTTTATATTTCTTTTTCATGTCACAACTTGCAATATGCCGCGCAAGACCAGGAGAAGTATAACCGGTGAACGTATTGGAAAACATATTGGAAGTAAAAACTTCCAATATGTTTTCATCTTCGTCCACTTCCTTACGCATAGAAGGCCATACATTCCCTAAAGCAAGATCCTCATCAGTGTTGACAGTTTCATCATTATCATGATCACTTTCAACTTCTATCTCATCATGTGAGTCAGACTCTTCACTACTCTCATCATGCATCTCTTCTTCATGTCGTGTAACATTACTTTCATACTTGGAAGAAAATTCACATTGATCACATTTATACTGACTCATGACTAGCTGTTTACTTATGATTACCAACTAACTCTTAAATCCCTGAATTCTAGAGTCTCAACTCGCTTGATTTTATAGATAAGTTCCTCCATTCAATATGATACGGGAGAGGGACTGAACGATATTTCCGAATAAACAAAACTTAATCCTTGGATAATGCTAACTAATCCTGATTAATTACCACTCCATTCTAGCTGATCATTCCTAGTCATTACCTTCTCAATACTTGATCCTCAATACATCCTTGATTATCATTCCTAATCATTATCTAATCATTAGTTGATCCTTCACTGATCCTTACTAATCCTTACCAATCATATCTATTCATTACCTGATCATCCGTAGATCCTTGTGATCGTTAGTAGATCATGATCCTTACTAATCCTAACTAATCATTCCTAATCATTACCTTATCATTACTTGATCCTTAACTGATCCTCACTAATCATAACTAATCACTCCTAATCATTACCTTATCGTTACCTGATCCTTAACTGATCCTTACTAATCCAATATTCATTACTAACCATTCCTAATCATTACCTTATCATTACTTGATCTTAACTGATCCTTACAATCCTAACCAATCATACTTAATCATTACAATATCATTGATCCTTAACTGATCCTTACGAATCCTTATAATGATTCTTAATTATTAGCAGGTCATCAGTTGATCCTTAGCTGATCCTCACATCCTCATCATACATAATCATTACCGGATCATCAGTAGATCTTTTACTGATCCTTGATAATCCCAGCCAATCATACCTAATCATTAGCTGATCACGAGTTCATCCTTAACTGATCCTCAGTGATCCTTATAGTCATTCATAATCATTACTGATCATCAGTTGATCCTTTGCTGATCCTCACCAATCCTTACCAATCATACATAATCATTACCTGATCATCAGTTGATCCTTAGCTGATCCTCATTAATCCTTACCAATCATACTTAATCATTAGCAGATCATCAGTTGATCCTCAACTGATCCTTGCTAGTCCTTATCAATCTTTGCTAATCATCATCTGATCATCTGTTGATCCTTACTAGTCCTTACCAATCATTCCTCATCACTACCTGATCCTATAGATGTTGAATTGCAAAATCATCGTTTACGTTTTCAAAAAGTTAACTTATTGATCAAAACATCTAACCTAAATGGTTTGACTTTTAGAGATTAATTAATTTACTTACTAACCTCCACATACCTTTTGCTATAAGAAATTTGTTTATATAAAAAGTTAACTTTAAGTATTGTTTGAAAATATCAAGGAACCTGATTATATTAATCTTTGTAATTTTTGTTCATAGGATACAAAGGGAAACTGATTTTCTTTACCTGATATGCTAACGATAGATGTGTATATATTATATGCTACTACAACTGCAATATGCAAAACTTTGGTTCTAAAGCCATAATGCATGCACACCGAAACTGTCAGTACTAAAAAAACCTGAGGCTCCCCCATAGTACCTTTGGTGTCTAAGCTAATCTTTACGAGCTTTTTATGCTGTATTTAACTGTTGATAATTTGAATTGTTGTTGTTGTGTTGTCAATTAAATGAAGCTGTTATTTTAATTGTGTCAAGGTTTAATTTTGTTCTTTTATTTTTTTTCTGCTATTCAATTTTGCAATTATTAACACAGTCAACTGCTAAATACATATAGTGTTACAGTCTGTCAATGACAAGTTGCAATGCCTGTGAATAAATGTCAATACCCATTTGTGCACAATCTCAATGCACAAACGTTTGGATCCAAATGTCGATACACGTGTTGAATGATTTCTTAACCGTTTTGAACTTGACCTGGCGAGACCACTACATTATTTGTAGACTCTGTGAACACAGAAGCATATTCTTGATCCTTGCCATAAAATTCTACATCTTCTGGAGCTTCATCAAGGATATTGTGTGCCAGTGGATTTTCTTCATTGACCATTCCATTTGCCCAAATTTGGTTTGGGGTTAAATTTCCTTCTGTGGGTAAGCGATGTTTATTGTATGAATTTTTGGACACTTTAATTGCTGAGTTTGTTCTGGGCAGATAGACAAGATGGAGCGTAAACATGTGTATAGGATTTTCCACATTAAGCAATCCAGTTTGCTCCATTGCATAAAATGTGTAGTAAAATGCACCTACAGTCAAATCTGCATATTTCGAACTCGTGTAATTCGAACTCTATCTAATTCGAATGAAATTCTCTGTCCCTTCAAGGATCACTAATGAACTAATTCCTTTAAAACAAACCTCTATAATTCGAACTTTTTGTAATCCGAACATTTTTACGCTTCCCCTGGGTGTTCGAATTAGAGAGAATTGACTGTACAACACATCTAAAAACATCCCGCCAAAGCCGTTCTATCATTTGGTTATGTATCGATGGAACAGCAATCAAACTGCCTCTTCCAGCTCCTCTCTTTTCCAACATTGCTTCACACACACTGACATTTTCTACGCCATGGTCAACGCATATTCTTGATGGCCATAAACCTCCATTTGTGTCAATAGCGTTCAAAAATAAAGCCAGTACTGTTTGGGACAAGTTGTTTTTATTGCAATGCAGAAACATGACTTTTCTTGATTTTCCATCCACGCAGCCATGGATAACAAGTTTCCAGCGAATAAGTGAATGGTGTCCATCTATATGCCACAAAGAATTTGACCATGGCACGTAGTACGTTTGACAAGAAATCAATGCTCCCAGTGTAGCACGGTGTATTCTATTGCGCACTTGACTTTGTGGGATAAAAATCCCTTTAGATCTAAAATATCCAGAAATGAAGGGCTCCCCAGTTGTACTGCCATGCGGTGACATATAATCCTTTATGACAGCATCCACATCTTCGTCTGAAATATCACTGAAACGCTGAAGATTTTGCAGGTTATACTCTTCAATTCTTCGATAAATAGTCCAACAAGATACACCAAACATTTTTGCAATTAGGGACCAACTAAACCCTAGCCCTCTCAATTCTTCAAGGGTATTTTCTGGAACTTCATATTTTGGTCTTCCCGCAATTTTTGTATGCATTGGTTGAGCATACAAAATTGGTTGAGCTTGAATTTGGGAAACAGAATGAGCCCCCTGGGTAATTTCTTCAAAGCATCAGCCAAATTGTTGATGAATGTTGCATCATCGGAAGTCAGGGTAAAGAAACCAGAGTGAGTAACTCCCTGTAAGGTCCCCACCAACTGGTCCAAGGGATCGAGATAAAGTAAGGCAGAACATGTGTCTTTTTCTGCAGCATACCTTCTTGTTTGTCTCTGAATTTCTTCAGCATTTTCTAGGGCGTGTGCAAGGTTTTGGAACAATTCATAATCAAAATACCCCTCTTCTTGATATTCCATTTTGAAAATGCTTCCTGATCTGCCACTATATCCCTTGTGCTATGTCCCAGGAAGATTGAACATATTTTTGTTTGAACTGAATATATTTTCTGGATTGAACATATATTTGGATGAAACATTTTCAGGATTGGATTGAACATATTTTCAAGGGACAGCATTGAATATATTTCCAAGGGATAGGATTGAATACATCGGGGGATTGCATCAAATATAATTTACAAATATTTGAATTCAACATGATAATTGTTAATGAATTGAACAAACTTTATTGAAGATTGGATAGAAATGTGTTTACTAATTTGAATTGAAAAAATATTATGATTGTTTAAATATTGCTACACATGGGCAGCCATAGTAGGGGAAGGACATAATAATATTTTTAAAATGGTAGATCAACAGGTAGAGCATTCATTAAAAAGAATATTAGCAAGAGGAAGATACAATCACAGAATAGACATAACTAGGGGTCATCACTCGCTTTGCTCGTTCGCCCCAGCCCATCAAGTAAAAAAAGCTTAATCTGGTTGGCGCACTTCGTGCGCTGCATTCGCTTCGCTCATGCCTCTTTCCACCCCACGTACAATGGGTTAGCTCGCTGCGCTCGCCTGTCTATCTATTATCAAGAAACTTTGACTGATAGGGCGAACTTCGTGCAGTGCATTCGCTTCGCTCATGCCTCTTTCAACCCCACCTACAATGGGTTAGCTCGCTGCCCTCGCCTGTCTCTCTATTATCAAGAAACATTGAGTGATAGGGCGCACTTCGTGCGCTGCATTCGCTTCGCTCATGCCTCTTTCAACCCCACGTACAATGGGTTAGCTCGCTACGCTCGCCTGTCTATCTATTATCAAGAAACATTGCCTGATAGGGCGCACTTCGTGCGCTGCATTCGCTTCGCTCATGCCTCTTTCAACCCCACGTACAATGGGTTAGGTCACTGGGCTCGCCTGTCTATCTGTCTGTCCATTTTCGCATTGACATGCAACATTGGATCATAAGATGGCAATTGACCTTTGAAAGCACAAAACCTTTGGTGAAGGGATAGTAACAATTTGAATGAATGTAAATTGTAACTTTCGGTAGGTTAGCAGAGCAATGAACTTCAAATTTATTCTACCATTTGAGGAAGGATAGTTGTCTCCCAAGGATAAAAGTAATACATTGTTATTGTGTCCCAGATCAGTGTATGAGGCAATAACATGACACAAAGGCTAATTAAATTACAATGTGATAGAAACTTACATAAACAGAATTTTCCTTTCATGAGTTTTTCAAGGATTCCATTGACTTTTCATGCATAGTGTGGTTAATGTTTGTTTCAATCATTTGACATTTGCATGGTGTGAATAGCAAGTATTAGTGACATTGACAGCTTCGGTTAATCACTTCAGTATTTGTTTCACTAAGAATCATATAGGAAAAATGAAGAATTAATAATCAATGAAATGACGATATTATAGTTATAGAATAATAGGACAACATGATAGTTGTGCAGCCATATTCATCAATAGCCCTTGTGGATTAGATGAAAAAAGATGTTGGAAATGCAAACTGAGTGAAAATCATTTTTCCACTGGTCTACGAATGCTTTATCCATCATCAGTATTGAAAATAACAATAGTTTGATGAGGATGTCAATATATTTTTCTTGTGACACATACATGGAGCCAATGAACAAAAGGAATCAATAAATTGGTAAATACTTCAAAAATTATTTTAAATCCAAGCTAAGACTGGCAGGCACATGTAGTCAGGGCATCAAACATCTATTTTGGAAGCAAGTAAACCATAAAGGTATTAAATAAGTAATCAAAATTTTCGATTTCGTTGCAATCAGTAAAGTTTCATGGCCTAACCAAAATTAAGATGGTTTAACAATTTGATGAAATTGAATTGGGAATGAGTTAAAAATAAGATCTGTATTACCTGTAACATACATTGAAAATGTCCCCTTTAAATTTGGAAACAGTTTCCCAATTATAAGTTGTCCTGTTTGATGATCTTTTTCTGATGCTAAGCCAAGCTGTTTCAAATTCATATTTCAAAAGTTAGCGTTGACAATTGATGGAAAAGAGGCCAAAGTTTTTCAACGACCTCGTTTCGATGGCGGATAAAGAACTATTATTGGCGAAGAAGAAGAGCAGAAATGCATCTCATTAAGAACGCACAGTGACGAAGCTCATAATTTTGAAGAGAGAGTAGATTAATCCTGCATTGCTTTTGCATATAATGTATTAGTACATAAACGGTAAAATGTAAGTATCATTCATCATAGCTTAAACTATGTGCTACACACAACTATAAAAAACTTTTGGCATACAATTTCATAAAGGTAAACATGAGCTTTAACATGCATGAATAAATATGTACACATACTTATGATGTCCATTTAATGTTCATGTTTTATAAATCGAATGGTGAACATGAATGAGAGATAATTTGTCCCGTCTGTAAATAGTATTGATTTCTTCATCATGTGCAGTGTTCAGCCATGTCAACAGCATTGTTCAATAGGAATTCATACTCGCGTGACACATATTAATGCGTTTCACC
>RQOL01000139.1:1686219-1705559 GCA_013076295.1 Sanderia malayensis
AAAATCAAAACGGGATAATGAATCAGCTTGAACATTGCGAATACCAAGAACATGGACAGCCGTTAAGGTGAAAGATTGAAGAAGGGCAATAATGGACAATTCTCGCAGCAAAAATGCCATGTGACCATCTCTGCAACTGCCCTGACGAAGCACCAGGACAACTGCCATGTTATCATATCGGAACAGAATCAGCTTCCCTTCTCAGGTTGCCCCCCAGAGATGGGTAGCTAACACGATAGGAATTAACTCCTTTACAGCAATGCTGATATCCGTTGAGTCAAGTGGCTAGACTCCTGCAGACCATTGTAGGTTGTTAATAGCTGCAAAACCTGCGCCACACGCTGCATCAGAAGTTATAGCCAGGCTAGGTGCCATCGCCCAGTCCAGAAAAAGAAACATGACAGTGACTTTTGCCATTCCAGGATTGCAAGAGTTGCAACTACCAATTAGTATCATCTTTTTTCCAAATGGACAGGCGAACAAAATGGGTAAGTTTCTTCACAGAGTGAGCCCTATCAATTAAGTGCCAAAGAAAAGGCCTGCCTAAAACAACAGCTTGACAGCAATGCTGCAAAGAACCAATTAAGGACAATACTTGATGCTTGTTGCCAGATTTTCGTCCCTCCCACATGTGTAACTAACTGGGCCCTGATGTTAGTAAGCATCTCTGATGGGAGCCTAAACTCAAGGTTGACCGTATCTAACAAAAAACAGAGATAGGTAATAGCAGTGGAGGGACCTTCAGTTTTGTTGGCAGCTATTGGGACACTTAAACTTTCGCAAAGAGCAAAACACCTTGCCAGGTGTCTTTCACACCTAAGCATGACAGGCAGGCCCATCAGAAGAAAATCGTCAAAATAATGCTGAACATGTGCAGCATGTTCAGCATTACGTTAGTTATGTTATGTTAAGCTATAAGAGTCCCTTGACCAAAATGCATAATCTGTGACACAGCTTCCAGAATACCTGCATAAGTAGTAGCTGCACCAAGAACTAAATCATTCATGCTAAAGGAATGAGGACAGGAAAGGTCTGTGATCAAGCGAAACTTCCCTGGGGTAGCCTTAGGAATAACGCCAAAACAGTTGATATGGAGATCTGCTAGAGGGGGCTTGGGAAAGGGACCTGTTATAGAACCAAACTTAATCTCTTCTGCTAAGTAACAATCAAGTAATTCAGGTTGGCTATAAGTAGACTGGCAGTTGCGCTTAGCAGGGTGGGTCTTACCAGGCAAAACCCCAAGCTCAAACCCACAACGCAAGCCATTTAATACATAATCGGCATTGATAATGCCAGATTCAGCGAGCAAATGAAACCAAGCGAAATAATTCAGCGGTGTAATACTAACAGGGTTAATTGCACAATTAACAAAATAAAAAAGGGAGGCACAACCAGTCAGTCATTTGCGGGGCTGCTTCTTTCTTGGCTCAGGAGGTGACAGCTCAGCAGGCTGTTTACAGCTTGGAGGCTTAGTTGGCCAATGATATGCTGGGTGTTGGCCTTGGCACAACCGACACTGGTGTATGAAATGGCAGGTGGCGTAGTCACAATCCCCATTATTCCATTTAAAGCAGGGGGGACTAAGGCAGTTATAATCAGCTGCTTTATGCTGCTATGTTGACGCTTTGGCCATCACAGTGGTCATCCACAATGTAAGAAGAATCTCACCCCACACAGCTGATGGATTATCCGCTACATGCTTGCGAAAGGAACTGTCATAGTCAAGCCAACCCCCACAAGGTACATCACGAAAGGCAGACGACAATAACAAAAAATAGCTCATGAAGCCAGCAATTTTACTTGGAGCATTGCTTGCTGCAACTCCAACATAGACTGCCCAGGCTTCAGCCCAGTCCACGAGTGTGCGGATCTGGCCAAACTCTGAACGGAACTTAGCTACCTGAGATGCATTCGGTTCTGTTGGGGGCAGTTTCTTTAAATTACGTGGGTGTAATAAAGAAAAATCAACATATTGATCTTCATGAATTTTCACAACAAGATAGCCTGGCACAGGGGGCAAAGCAGAGGACACAGAGACACCATGACTATGCTGAGGTAACTCACACATGGCAGCTGGCTGTGAATGGGCAGATTGTGTGACCTGGCAGAGAACTGCCTCTGCAGAACTGCTTGGAGCTGAGGCTGACACTGACATATGTGACAATGAGAGGACTTCCTTTAGTTGTGATGTAGCCTGGATAAATGCATGGGCAGTTGCAGGGTTCACAGGGCTTTGCTGAGCCAAAAGTGCCTGAGAAACCCTACCTGCGGATGTTGAGGAGCCAGGCCTGCATTCATTACTGTCAGGAAGAGAACCAGTACCAGGGCCACTGGACAGGAGGCTGACAATCTGTGCCATGCTATCTTCAAGTTTGGAGAAGCGATCCAAGGCCTCTTGACGACCCATGGCTGGGGGCGTATCCGATTGTCCATTGCATGACTCGTTCGAGGCCATTTTTATTCTTGTCAATTTTGTAAATCAGCAAACTACTCGCAATCCCAGAAATCATGCAGCGATTGATAACTTGACATTTATGAAGCAACGAAGGTAACAGTTTGGTGACTTAGGCCACAATTCAATCCAACGAGACGAGTAAATGAACAAAACTATTTGCTGCAAAACTTTGGGAACGAAGAGAAAATAACGTGCAAGAAGTCTTGCACAGCCACTAAATCAATGCAGTATAACTCAGCAAATATCCCAGGCAAATAACTGAAACATTAAATTCAGTGAACAAAATACTGAATGATCTAACCTTATCGACAATGTTCAAGGAATCTAGCACAATAGAGTAGCTAGAGGACAGTAAGGGCGAAATTGGAGATCGTATGACGGAAGTATTAGGGCTCCGAACTAGCAACGCGAACTGTGCTTCGGTGGTATTAACTACGGTTAAACTTATGTTTAACTGATATGAAAATATATCGAAATGAATGAGGGAAATGAGAGTGTCGTGACATAAGCAGCAACTAATAAAATCATTCGTGAAAACTTGCATTGCTATATGCAGGAGAAGGTGTAGCATGCTGCAACGACCCAGGCAACGATCCCTCTGCCTGAAGCTCTGATGTAAAATCTCATACGGGCTATGGCACCTGGTTCATCTGCGTATACTGGGTATGGCAGTATCACAACTGAATCATCCTTTGTTGAAATTCCACCTTTAGCATTACCTTAGCTTAGGAATTAGGAATGGTACGTAGGATTTGCAAAATCATGTCGGTGAAACATTGATCCTCATCATACCTTTCTTTGTGCTGCTTTCGAACATATGATTACTTCTGTAGTGCTTGCGCTGCACCTTAGGTGACTTTTTCTGTTGCCTCTACAAATTTTTGCTTCATTTTCCTCGCAGTTTTAGCGGATGGGGCCTATTCACTTCATAAGTACAGCTCTCATTTGGAACTTCTGCTGGTAATTCTGTCTCGATGTTGCTTATTGTTTCGCTTGGTGGCTATTGTTTGTGATACCACCTTGAAGAAACTCTAGATGAAAATAAAATTTCCAGCTCCATGTGTAGATATGATCTGTTCCTGTACCAACAACTCCTTCTTGAGCTTTCCATTATTCTCCTCTCTGCACCAGAATAGCTGCGTGGACGGTTTATGTTTTCTTGCAACTGTTTTGTGGTGACCGCACCTTTAGATATCACATTTGTCAGAATGCTTTCTAATGACTTCTGTCGGGTGTCTCTATTGTTATAACGTGGATATTGTACATTGTATAGATTCTCCTTTGTGCCCCATAAATCTATCAGCCAGAAAACATCATCGACAGTGCACTTCATTTCAACCTTTGCTGGTGGTCCACGTCTCTTGAATTTTGCAGGCCTTGCTTGTGGAGCTGGAGGCACTACTGCTTGGCTGAGTGTTTCGTCCAATTGTAAGTCTTCTACGAATCAGGGTCATGCATGATTTCCAGTGGAGTGATCAAAGCAAAGTCATGCATAATCATGGTCATTGCTGTCATAAACTGTTCTTTCAGTTATCATGTTCTTCCAATAAATATCTCTTTACTACCTATCATAGATAGTCTTGTGCTTCTCTCTCTGCCGCTCTCTTTTCTAAATACTGAAAAAAACCCTTCGGAATACTCATTTCTAATCTTGATGCTATTATTCGTGTTCGATACGTCCAGAGTTACAGAAATTACTGCATTGCCAAAGTTTCAGCTTCAATTAATGGCGCCAATGGTGATCACGAAAATAATGACGCAATCTAATTATTTAGACTCTTCGCGTCGTATTACAGCATTTAGCAAGGGCAACACAATTTTGCCGAGTGTGACGATATTCCATTATTAGTAAAGATTATGACAAGAAAATTAGACATGATTCTTGCAAAAAGGGTCATGGGTATGTTACTTTAGAGACATTACGCGGTATTTCATGAGCGATGCAGCATAATGTGCTTGGCTTGCAATGTTTTGTTGCAAGCCAAGCACGTTATATACTTCCAGACAAGGTAGCTTCATTTCAACATGGTTCTGCAATGTTGCCTATATGTATAGCCACACAGAAATTTTCCATCAACATATATCGGATCATTAAGATTGGTGTAGTAACAAAAACTTCTTTTTCATTTAAATCGACCAGAAACTTAGTGATAAACACTGGAAATTCTGAAACACTACAAAAATACGTTACCAGACAGTCGGTTTCTTTATCTCTGCAGTACACTGGAAACAACACAAAATCATGCAGAGAATATCGGATGGAACAAAATCAAAAGCTTTTGATTTTATTCTTTCCGATATGGAATAAAATTTTATATCTATTTCATATGAAGCTGGTAATTCACAGCATAACGCAGTGGATTTTGTCTTACTCTCTGTATCAGGAAACTGTTTTGTCTTGCACGCTTTGTTCTACACATTTCTCACCATAATTGAAAGGAACTAAAACTCTGTTTGCAATCAACTCAACATTTGAAAAAAGTGAAACAAATTTGATTTACAATTAAAGAGTAATAAATTACGGCTTCCACATTATGTCAAAGTATTTCTTATGTCTACCCAGTTCTCAAGATGAGATGAACTCCAGAGTCTGTGAAAACAGGTTCACTCATTTCACCAATCTTCAGAGAAAAGCTGTAAATATATATAAGAATCATATAAGAATCTGTAAATTTTACTTCCAGCCTATTGTTTCGTCTATTGTTTTGAGCAGCAAAATCACCCTGAAGGCTTTTAGTCCTTTGGTTCTTATACGCGGATTTTTATATGTTTTGCAAATAGCAAAAATAAAGTAAAATCATAGTACTGATTGGAAAGCTAGAAAAGAAACTACGAGCAACAAAGAGAGTATAAATCAAGAATTTTATATATCATATACAAACAAATGAGTGAATAAAAGACGTTGATGGGCATTTATTTGAGGCGGGGACTATTCGAGGGGACGTTTATTATACTAATATCGAAACAGAAAACATCACAGCATCTGTCATTGGGCCCCAAAAATAAAACAATTATTTGGTTGTCTTGCATTTATTAAGCAATAGCAGAAAAAAGGATGCAAAGGTGCTTTACTACAAATAACTTACATTAATCCCAAAAAAATTTCGGACGGTTTAATTTCGGACAGAAAATGTTCGGACAAAAAATTTCGGACCAAAAAATCCTGATTTCGGACAGCTTCGGACATAAATTTCGGACAAAATGTGAAAAACTGAAAGGGGTTTTGAATAACATCTTCAAGGTTTATAACAAAAAACAGTGAGACCTTCAGGGGCCGTTCAATAATTACGTCACGCTAGGGGGGTGGTTGGTTTTTCAGGTCGCAGCGTGACAGTAAATGAGGGGGGTGGGTAGTACTTCGTGGCGTCACGGTATAAAAAAATTTGAAATAAAGTTTTATTTGGATTTGTCAATAAAGGCGTTGTTTTCCGTTTTTATGTCATGTAAAGAGTGCTTTATTGAAAATGTTTCAAAACATTTCGATTTCGATTTCAAATGTTTCAAAACATTCGAGTTTCGAATTCAAATGTTTCAAAAACATAAGTTTCGAATTACAGTAATTTGGATGTCGAAAACACTTTTTCGTTTTGTTTTGCTTTGAACATTTGAATGTCGTGCAGTTTTCGGCAGTGAAAAAGCCAAAATGAATTGTTGTGTGCGATGGCCTTTCAAGAGCTTGAATGCCACGCAATTGATGATGTTGATTTTGACGACGAGTCAGATATTCCAGAGGTTGTTCCCAAAAGAGGAACCCCCGTTCTTAATGATATGGATCCAATCTGGACAAGTGATTGATCAACTTTTATCTAAATCGAAGAAGCGATTGACTTGATATTTACATTTTGTTAATGTGTTATATATTCAAAAGAAAACTTGCATTACTCTAATTTTTCATGTGTTGCATATGTAATGGAATTTTCTTAAGAGGGGGGTGTATCTGCCTAGAGTGACGTCACCCAAGGGGATCTCACATGAAACCGTGACGGAGCGTGACGACGGGGGATGGGTGGTTCTAAAAACCCAAATTTAGCGTGACGTAATTATTGAACGGCCCCTCAACAAAACACAAAACACTAATGATTGAATGTAGGAATACAGTTTTAATTTGTATCAAAATTGGGGAAAGTCCTGACAATGAAACAGGGGAATTCTCATATGAACTATTTCCAAACACAAAAGGAATTGAATCAGAGAATTTAGAGGAAGCTGGGCTTTTTTTTTGTATGATCTTCTAATCATGCTTGATGAAGATCATACTGACGACGAGGATCAATCATGCAAGTCAGGTGATGAAGAGAATCCTGCTATATTCGTATTGGATGCCTGAACGGAACGTTGGCTCTTTTTTGGAGTTTTTTGTTGGACTACACCCAGCATGCATTTTCAAATGATAGCTAACAAAACCAAGTATTTTCACACACACTTTCTAGCTATTTCTATTTCGTGTCTGCCTAAACGGGGCATTGCAGTCGCTGTCTAAATTATTGCTATCGGAATCTTGAGGAAATATACTCCACAAATTTTATATATACTTTATTGGCAGTAAAATTTTCGGACGGTAAATTTAAACCATCCGAAATTTTTGGAGATTAATGCATTTCTACTATGGAGGACAAGTATTGACAATGCCCTTGCTAAATTCCCTATTGAATGACTTGGCAACAAACAGATTGAAAGAAAATTAAATTTTATGAAGGAAAAGTACCTGTGGTAATATCCTACAAGTTATGAATGTACACTTATCTATCTTCCCTATTATTCTTTAATTGAGTGGTATAGTTACAGGGGGTTCACGTGGAGATGGCTGTCTCCCTCCCATCAGACCTTTTGAGGCATTTTGTCTGAAAACTTAACCATCTGTCAGAAATGTCTTTTAATAATTAAGAAGTATTTCTTCTTCAGATTTAATCTGCTTCTCTAAGAACAGATAGACAAATGCCCACAAGTCGGGTGCAAAAATCCTACAACATTAAATATCTAAACAAAGCATTAAATTAATCTGACAATTTTTTATGTGCACATGGCATTGTGGACATGCCCTTAAATGCACATTTTTGTCGAAAAATTGTGGTCTTTGCTCCCCTGCTAACATTTTCTATCTGTGACATTTCTTGAAGTTGAAGTGAATTTCATAATTTTCATAAAATAACAAAGATTATAGCTAACATTGAAGAAAAGCAAATTTCATAATTTCAATACAAATAGAAAAAAGGAAGTTGATTGACTTACGCTGCATCCTCAAATTTTTCTGTAAAAGAAACAGATTTTACAATAACAGGGAGTAGACAAAGCAAAAAAAACAAATATGTGTACAATGGGGAGGAAAAGTTCAGGGATACCTAGGAACTTTGCTATTTTTCAACAGACTGCCCCCCCCCCCCCGATTATGTTAGCTTATAAGATTATGTTAATATTGACAGAATTCTTTTTGTGTGATGACCACAGGGGTCCACTTCAAAGAACAGCATTGTTTTAGGGGCAATGGTGGAATGAAGCCCACAAAGAAGGAAGTTTACAGGCTGAGTTTTTTTTGTAATTTCAAAAGTGTCCCAAAGACTTTCGTCCTTATTGCAGCTAATTTTGACTATGCTTGAAAATTTATTTAGCTGAACGTCCTTCCACATTTGAAAACAACTCTATTCTTGAAATGTAAACTGAGTTTGTACTTTTACTCACTTTGCATTTTGCCCTTTGTGAAGAATCCAAGGTCTCCTCCTTGTTTGGCACTACTGCAGTCACTCTCGACCTCTGCGAGTTTCTCAAAGGTATCTTCACCAGACAAAATTCTTCTGCGAAAATCTAAAATAGAAATTAATGCAGAATGTATTAACTTTTAATTTAAATAACTTGAAACTGCTAGTGAATCCATCTTCAATATAGAATGTACTTTATCAAATACCTAAATTAAATTCAGACAACATCTCATGCGCTACAAATGATCTCCAAATAATGCAGCCCTGAGAAACAAAATATGAGCAAACCGTTCTGACTAACAACACTAGCACATTAGCATGCCCATGTGTCCATTGGAAAAATGTCGAGTTAATCTCTCAGTAAAGAATTTTCTCGAAATAAAGATTTTTTTCAGTATTAAAAGTCTTTATGTAATTTTATAACTTATTTTCACCAACAACTATCAACTCTATTCAGAAATACTATGCCTTACTCCTACCACAGTTACTTCAAATGTACCACTACGAGGATGATTTGATAAGAAAAATATGTAAAAAGCCTCTCCAAATTAGAGAAAAGTTAATCCAGTTCCTTACTAAATTTCCCTTTCTAAGGTCTAGGTCAACTTTATGCTATGCCAAAATCTTAGTGAAACCAACTCATGAAATGAAATTTCCAAAAATATTACAAAGTAGAATTATTACAAAAATGCTCAATAAAAATGGTGTGTAAAAATCCTGTGTAACTGGGAGCACTTGTTCATTGGCACACAGTTGTATTACTTTAACCAGGCTTCATACAATCCCAAAATGACATTTCAGAATCATTACAACACAGTTTTTGTGAATTGATTCATAAAACTATAAAGTAGCAACCTTGTTATACATGGTGAATCAAAAAGTCACCCCCATCAACTATTATTTGCTAAAAGTCTGTTTTAGCAAAAACAAAGTAACTATAACAATTCTTGTGTGAAGCTGTAAACAAGTCTTAAGTTACAACATCTGTTGTTGTGATATTTTAGGTCAGAAAGTTTACAATACTTAAAAACTAAAAGTTACCACAATATAGTTTTTTTACAAACGTTTTGCCAGGGAGGAGTACTTTTTGGCCCAACCTGAATTGTCAATAAAAAATTAACCGAAGTTGCAATACATTTTATATACCGAAATGTAAGCAATAATTCCAAATGATGCCCAGGAAAATTAATACAAACTTTGTTGCAAGTCCCAAGTCCCCATAGCGTGTCCATACTTTTTCTCTCCGTATGAAGAGTTTCTGGCCAAGTTCTAATAAAGGTGCCATGCCCTTTTTTAGAATTTAACACTCACGGGATGTTTTACAATATCTACCTATGAAGTCGCGACACGAATGTTGTCAATTCATGATCAAATCATCAAATTTCCTTAACACAAGTGAATATTTTTATGCAAGGAGAAAAAGATTTTAAGGAAACTTTGGCCTAAATACCATCTATATCTTGAGATAGGGGACCGACATGACCTGTTGGATCAAGTTGTAATATATTAAATACAATCAGGAAACATACCATTTATAATTTCAAGTGCTTCATTTTTTGATCTTGTTATCGAATCACTTTTCCAAGATGATGGTCTTCTAGACTCGTTGTGTTTGACCAGAAGGTGAGAAGCTCTAACCTTGTAAAGATCTGTCCCAGAAGCCGGTTGCGTAGGCCTTTCCCATTGACTTTCCTGAGTGACAGTGTTGTAGAAATAAGATTTGCCGGTTGATCTGGATTCTTTTTCAATCCATCCATTTGGCAATGACATTTTAGGTTCGAAATTCAAAGAACACGATAATAAAAAGTCTTCTCGGCTCGTTTCGCTGCTGACTAACTGAACGAGCGACGACGGTGGTAACGTTGACTCACATATAGGGGCCTTACATATACCGCCTGGTCTGGTCTGCTGGTGCGTCTGGGAGCAGGGGGACTTTTTATGTGAAATGCCTCTGCGGAGGAGACCACAATCAAATCCTCGTTTCTTTCAGAGACATCATTTGAAGGTTAGTAACGATTAATCAATATATATATACATCAGTATGGAAAAAAATAACCTCGGTTTTATATGTACTTAAATTTTCGCCTGGCCTGGAGCCAGGCATCGTTAGAAGTGGGTTTTCCAACGGTTGTTGTTCGAAACATTGTTCACCAAAATAATCGTCGTCACAAAGAATCGAATCCCGACACGCTACATCTGTACACCAATAGTTTTGCCATCGTTTTAACCTTGGATGCGTCTCTAATCGTAGAAGAAAGCTCTTCAAACTTGTGAATTAATGTACACACCAGCATCTCAATTAAGGCCTTCTACATCATTTGGGCCAACTTTCATACATTGGATCTCCAATGCTTCCCTTATTTTCCTACTTTTGTAGGTTGACTCAATGGCCAGAGTTGTCGGACTTAGCCAATTAAACTGTCCATGATATTGTCTGCAATGTTCTGTAACACCAGATGATGACCATTTTCCTTGCATAGAGTCTCTTTGATCAGTGGCGTAGCTAAAGGGGGGGCAGGGGGCGGCGCCGCCCCCCCCCCACCAAACGTTTCCAACTGCTTGTCGGAAAATTTGTCGGGAAATTGACAACAAGAAAAATGTCGTCAAGGAATATTAATTTGCAAATTTTGAGCCTAAGAAGAATATCAATTCAATTTTTTAAATTGTTTTTGATAGAGCTTCACACACATCCATTCATTTCATAAACAACGACATCAAATTGTTTTCCGGTTTTATCTCACTTTAATTTAACAGAAATTCGACAGCTGATTATAAATTGCAAAGAAAAATGATCAGTCAAAGAAAAGTTAAACGACAAAAATCGAATGCTTTGTTTCGATAGTGACTACAGAAGGAACCACGATGAAAAATACCATGGTGAAATTATTGCTACCGACCGAAGCATTCAATCTGAATTTGTAGGGACTCCGGAAAGTCTATTTGCTATGGCTAAAAAGGAAAATGGTTGCATATTCTTGCCCTAAAGAAAAGTTACATTGCGACAGTTTATAGAGATATAATCCTTTACGGCTAAATATTCTCCATCAATAATTGAGTAGCTCTTATACCAGTGTTGATTTGTCAGCTTTATTACAACTTTTAAGCTTTGCTCTCATTTTATCATATCGGTTTGTAAAATGCTTAACAGAGCATGAACAAGCAATGCTCCTTTTTTGATACGACATATAAACGGGGCAACGACCAAATTTCAAAAGTGTTTGCAAAACATTTGTCAACATTTCTAAATTTCGTCGGAATATTGTCGGAATTTGTCCGGGTTTCGCCCCTTCACCGCCAAATCGTAGCTACGCCACTGTCTTTGATGTTCAAGAGATCTTGTCAATACTTTCTTTTTAGTTTCTCCAACGTATGATTTACCACAAGTGCAATCAAGTCTATATACTCCAGGGCAACTATTTGGTGGTAACGGATCTTTATTCTTACAAAGAATGTTCTTCAATTTTTTTCCGGACGTGAAAATAACTTTGATACCTTTCTTCTTATAAATTTTACAGAATTTTACAGAAGATTGACTTTCGTTTTGTGTAACTTGTTCATCCTCTTTTGTCTGCAATTCGGGAGGGCGATATGTTCTGGTCATTTTAGTAAGAACCTCTTCACTGTGGCCATTTTCTGTGAAGACTTGTATCAGGAATTTAATTTCTCCTTCACGGAATGTCTCAGAGCATAGTCGCCAAACTCTTGCAAGGAAACCTTTAAATACTCCTTTTACGATGTTTGGATTCTACGATGTTTGGATCTCCTTTTACTACCTTTCTTCGATATGTATCCCTCTGATCCAATAGCTCCTCGTAGATATGGAATGATTAAAGCACACAAGCCAGCTAAAAGTTATCCAATGAGTATTGCAGTTTCGACAATAGGTACCCCTTCATATGGCGTATCCAAACATCTGGTAGAATTGATTCAACCAACTTTGAATAAAAGCCCAACGAGAGTCATTAATTCAACATCTTTTGCAAATGAAGCCCGAACATGGAATATCGATAAAGAAGAAAGCCAAAAGTCTTATGATGCTGCTAATCTTTATCCTTCTATACCTATTTCTAAAGCTATCGACGTCATGACAGATATCTTGGCAGCAGATTCGCGTTGTTTGAAGAAACGAACAAAACTTACAATTCTTGACATTCGTGAACTAATTGAACTATGTCTTCAAAATTGTTATTTTGTTCGGAAATACCGTATTTATACGATTAAAGATGCTGGACCCATTGGCCTCTCGTTAGTGGTAGTAATGGCGGAAGGCTATTTGCAGTTCCTCAAAGATAAGGCAATACAGCAAGCTTTGAACAATCAGATTGGTCTGCTTTCATGCCACAGATATGTCGACGATTCCCATGCCCGTTTTAAGGATGTATCATCTTCTGAATGATTCTTAGAACTTTTGAATTCTCTTAGACCATAAGATACAGTATACGATGGAGAGAGAAAATGGGAATAAAACTATTGCTTTCTTAGACCTACAGATTACTAACAACTATTCTAGTACATATGATTTTAAAGTTTTCAGGAAGGATGCCATTACGAACGTTCAGATAAAACCGAATAGTTGTATCGATCCAAACATCGTAAAAGGAGTATTTAAAGGTTTCCTTGCAAGGGCTTGGCGACTATGCTCTGAGACATTCCGTGAAGAAGAAACTAAATTCCTGATACAAGTCTTCACAGGAAATGGTCACAGTGAAGAGTTTCTTACTAAAATAGCTAAAACATATCGCCCTCCCGAGTTGCAGACAAAAGAGTGTGAACAAGTTAAACAAAAAAACAAACAACCTTTTGTAAAGATTCCGTGGATTCCGAAAGTTGGTCCTAAATTAAAACGTATTTATAAGAAGAAAGGTATCAAAGTTATTTTCACGTCCGGTAAAAATTTGAGGAACATTCTTTGCAAGAATAAAGATCCGTTACCACCAAATAGTTCCCCTGGAGTATATAGACTTGATTGCACTTGTGGTAAATCATACGTTGGAGAAACTAAAAAGAAAGTATTGACAAGATCTCTTGAACATCAAAGAGACTCTATGCAAGGAAAATGGTCATCATCTGGTGTTACAGAACATTGCAAACAATGTCATGGGCAGTTTAATTGGCTAAACTCTGGCCATTGAATCAACCTACAAAAATAGGAAGATAAGAGAAGCATTGGAGATCCAATGTATGAAAACTGGCCCAAATGAGGTAGAAGGCCTCAATCGAGATGGTGTGAACATTAATTCACAAGTTTGGAGGGCTTTCTTCTACGATTGGAGGAAGACGCATCCAGGATTAAAAAGATGGCAAAACTATTGGTGTACAGATGTAGCCTGTCAGAATTCGATTCTTTGTGACGACGATTCTTTTAATGAGCAATTTTTCGAACAACAACCGTTGGAAAACTCACTTCTGATGATGCCTGACTCCAGGCCAGGCGAAAATTTAAGTACATAAAAACCGAGGTTAGTTTTTTCCATACTGATGTTTATATATACTTTTATATAGCTATAGCAACATTATTGATCTTACGTCACAATTTGTGTTAATGTGGCTGCGCTGGAAACCGGTGCGTGAAAGTGTCTCGGATTTGTGACGTAACTCTTTCAGAGGAGCTCTCTTGAATAGTGAAACTTGTAACTGTCTTTTGCTTTTCTTTCATAGTCTATGATTAGGTGTAGGTAGTGAGGCCTGGCCCCTATGTTCATTTGAAAGAAGCTTTGAATCAAGTTTTTTCACTTGGAGCGATGTCATTGAAAGCTTGCCAGGAGAGTGGGAGATAGAGAGATGGAGAAAGAAAGTTAAGAAAGTGGTTGTACATAAAATTGTTAACCTTGCACATTCAATGACAACCAAGAATACAAGACATATTTGCAAATGTAGAGCTATGATATTTGAGTGAACGAAGTAGTGCAGCTTTTTCAAGTGTACGGGTTTCTGAGTAATTGCTCTGACACTGATCTTAGTTGTAGCTATTTGTGATGATGCTACTCGCAATAATGACGCTCCGTGATCTTTTGCAGATGATATGCTAAAATGATGCAATCTGGCGAGAGAGAGTGTCATTGAAAGTGGTGAGTTGAATTCTACTCTGTTATTGTATAGATGTGCTACGATGCGACTCTCTGCCGGTTGCTGTAGGGTTTCCAGTTGCGCTGCGTGACTAGGAGTTAATACTAGAAAGTTCCATCGTGGTATGAAGCATTTTTGAAGTAGCCTTTGTTTATACTTACCAATGCGATTGTCATGTGAGATAGTGTAGCAATTTCTTGCGTGCCATTTGTAAGAGTTGCGTTTTATTTCATCACACTCCAATTTTGTAATTTCGCAATGCATGTTTGCAAAGCAGAGTGGAAATGTGAAAGAAGGAGATTTCAAATTCGATTGCATAACTAATTCTCATATCGAGTGATTGCTAAAAGCCAAGTATCAAATGCATCTACTTGTAATGTCTCCCATGCTTCTATCTACCATGCTAATAGTAAGTTATTTATGCAGGAAATGAAAAACTACCCTGTCATCCTGTATTCCATCTCGTTCAACTTTCACTTTGCCTTTTCAATTTATCTAAAATGAGTTGCTAACTTGTGTAAATTTAGAAATGAAAACTCATGAACACTGTCTCTCTTATGTGCGCTTAGGAAATTGCGAAATTACAACTGAATCTCGGAGGGCTGTTTATCTATAAATATAAAACAGAACTGTTTGTATGCCTGTATGTATGTTTGTGGCTATGTCCGCTTATAACTCAAGAACCACTCCACAGATCGCAAAATGAACGGTATCTATGTAACCGGAATTTATCTGGGAGTGTCCTCAGCAAGAAATGTTTTACAGAACGTTTCTAATTGAAAGAGTAAAACCAGAAAAGTAACGGGTAGTTGAAATAAAATGTGACGGAATTTTCGATTTCTCAGATTTATTGTGACGTCAAATAAATCACCAGTCTGTATCTGTGTGGTTGGGGGATACAAATTTCTTGATTCAATTTGAAGTACACAGCTGAAAAAAGTTAATTAATATCTGATATTCATTCAAAGTACACAGTTCATTAATTATGAGGAAGTGGATACCGAAGCAGAATAAAAAATGTACGATCGGCTGGCATGTACGTGAGCTAATTTTTTCCTGACAAAGTATCTACTTAAATAAAGGGCATTCGCCGAAATCTCAACCCGGCATCGACGGGTACCAGGGCTATGCCAGAATAAAAATGAACTAAACGTACCGGGCATAGCCCTTCCTCAGTAGTGGTGAAGAAGAGGGAAAATGTACTTGCCATGCGCGGAGAAAACGCAGGGAAACGAGGAACAGTTGGTACATAACAACATCCGCCATTATGGAAATTCTTAGCAATCTAATTTGGCGTGTACTAACTACATTAGCTCCCTGTACTTTCGTGCCGCAAATAGGTCTGTGTGTGAATTATGGGGTGCTTAGAACATCATCTCCCATTATTTCCTGAAGATGCACAAATTTCACAATATCTCATTGGCATAAATTTATTGCTAATGACATCTAGTTTGTGGAATCAAGTTGTTTAGTTCGTAGCGTTGCGTCATTTCCATGCTAATTCAGAGCCAAAATATGCATATTCATTGTTAGGCTATAAAGGTCTGTGTGTGAATTATGGGGTACTTAGAACATCATCTCCCATTATTTCCTGAAGATGCAAAAATTTCACAATATCTCATTGGCATAAATTTATTGCTAATGACATCTAGTTTGTGGAATCAAGTTGTTTAGTTCGTAGCGTTGCGTCATTTCCATGCTAATTCAGAGCCAAAATATGCATATTCATTGTTAGGCTATAAAGGTCTGTGTGTGAATTATGGGGTGCTTAGAACATCATCTCCCATTATTTCCTGAAGATGCAAAAATTTCACAATATCTCAGTGGTACAAATTTATTGTTAATAAATCTAGTTTGAGGAATCAAGTTGTTTATTTTGTAGCATGAGGTGAAATTTCCATTGGATTTTCACATAGAATCACATGCTATTTTACATGGGATTCCATACAATTTTTACTTGTATATATACCAAAAGGAAAATCGCAAATAATTTTTAAATGTTGTGTATTTTGAAAACCTATGGTAAACCTATCTTCCCTGAACATGCAAAATTTGATGGATATCAGAGTAGTGGCATAATTCTTTTGCTACCTTAAAAACGATTTTTATCAGCGTCATACTCATAGTTCAGAAATTTGGTAGCATTGATTAGTTTGGCCTCCTTTGTTTGGCTCTATAAGGTAAGCTAAGGCCAATCATTATTAATGAAAAACCAAGATATTAATTGCTTAAATTTTAAACTGGCAATCAGGCGGGTATCCTCTTTTTTCCTTTTACAAAATGATCTAATGAGCCTGTCCAAAAATATAGGGCCTAGGCCTAAACATTGAATGTGATCTTTTAGGCCTAGGTAGAGAAGCTAGCTAGCTGCAGTAGTTCTGAGTTTTGAGGAATGAAAAACTATTGACTGTTATGTTTTTGTTGCATTTTACTTTATCTACCTTGAGTTGCATAAACTACTGCTAGTTATACAATGTTGATTGTTTTTGCACAGAGGCCTACACCTGATGATGCTGATCCCATTCGATCGATTCTGTGTTTCGTCCCATGCAGCAGGTATTTTTCATGGGCTTTGACATGAGTTAGTTGCCACGGCTAGCTACATGTGCTGTTGCAGTTGATCAGGGATTTCCGATCATCTACTTGGTGAAAAATTGCTGCATAAAGCATCCACGAAACATGATTTATCGCCATGTTCATTTGCGCAGTATGCAAGTTTTTCAAGCGCGTCCTAATTTTACACATTGCGCCTGCGTTGCCCTCACGCCATGACCAGCGGCATACATTTTTCCCTCTTCTTGTAGTGGTGAAGAAAAGAAAAGAACGCACAGGACCGTTAAGCAGCAGAAATCGAAATTGCGAAAGATAGAAATAAAGAACGTACAATGGAATCATCGTCGTTGTGGGATACATGTTTCTTGATTCAATTCGAAGTACACAGTTCAAAAAAGTTAATTAAAATCTCGTATTCAGTCAAAGTACACAGTTCATTAATAAAATCTGATATTCAAATAAAATGCCTAAAAAAGAAAGCCGTTACTTAGTCGAGAAACAACGGGCGCGAAAAGAAAGACAATTGCAAGAACAATAGAAACAGAGGGAAAATGTCAAATACGACTTGAGTCAATAAGACTTCATGCCAGTCAAAGGCAAATAAGTGAAAGTGCAGAGGAGCGTTCAGAAAGACTTGCGATAAAACGTCTTCGTGCAAGTCAAAAAAGAATAAATGAAACACATGAACAGCAAAATGAACGAGTAGAACAGCAAAATGCTTATGCTACTCTTACACGGAGCAATGAATCTGAGTTGGAAATGTACACACGATTGGCAAGAATGCGCATTCATGCGAATCGGTCACGCGCCAGAGAAACGACACCAAAACGGTGTGCACGACTAGAAAACTTACGGGAGCATGCCAGTCAGACACGCACTAATGAGTCAGAAGAAAATAAGAACATACGGCTTGAAAGAGATTGTCAACGACACAATCATGCACGAATGAGTGAAACAGAAGAAGAAAGAAATGCAAGACTTCGTCAAATATCTCAAAGATTACAGCAACAAAGAGAGGCAGCAAATGAACGAGAACGATCACATAACAATAGAATGGTATTTATCTACAATCCGACAGACTTCGGAGAATTCCGTCAAATACTTCCTGTAGTCAAGCAAGGAACAAGAGCAAACATCGTAAATGCCAGCCTAAAGACCTCTGATATATGGCGAAACGTCACAGTTAAACATCTAACAACAAATATGCGTGTACAAACACTTGGCGAGGAAGGGGCAAATAGTTTTTCAGAATTATTACTACAGATCGGAGAAGGAAGGATACCAATTGAAGAAGAGCCGGATACTATCATAATTTCAGATAGTATTGGAAAATCAGTTGCAACCCAAGAGGAGTTAAAAGAAGATAGTACAGCAGATTTCAAGTCGGAATGTTCATTTTGTGATAAAAGCATAAAGTTTGGTGAACATAGGCAGTTTCATGCGCTGAAAAATATTAGATATAGAGCCACTTCAAAAAATGCCCCTAAATGCTATTTTTAGACAGGGGTACTAGAGCCCAATCCCGAAAACCAACAATTGCTGTAACTATCACAATAAACCACGGATGAATACATTACTCGGTATACTTAGCAAGTTCCACATGCTGAGAAATATCGAATATGGAGCCACTTGAAAAATGCCCCCAAATTCTATTTCTGGACATGGGTACTAGAGCCCAATCCCCAAAACTAACAAATTGCTGTAACTATCAAAACAAACTACAGATAGAGACATTACTTGGTATACTTAGCAAGTTCCACATGCTGAGAAATATGGAATATGGAGCCATTTGGAAAATGCCCCCAAACGCTATTTTTAGACATGGGTACTAGAGTCCACTCCCCAAACGTTAGGTAGATACATTACTTGGTATTCTTAGTACTTTTGACACACTGAAATACATGCAACATAGATCCACTTCGAAAAGCGCCCACAAATACTATTTTTAGACAGGGGTACTAATATCCAGCCCATCCAAGATGAAAATTTGGCGTATGACGGATAAATACATTACTTTGTAGAACTTGCGGATTTTAAATGCTGAGAAACATGGATTATACAGCTATTTGAAATGTTTCTCAACGCTTTATTTCTACTTCGGTATAATCACTCAAACTGATCAGATAACGTAACTGGTGAACTATGCAATCTAAAGTCACCCTGCATTCGCTTACGCTCATGCCATTTTGAACCCGCGTACAATGGGTTAGCTTGCTACGCTCGGCTGTTTATCTATTATCAAGAAACATTGACTGATAAGGCGCACTAAGATGCACATAGCAGTACACGCAAGTCCGGTATTGACGCATTTGCAGCGTCCATCACACTTTTGCTTACAGGAGCATTTGATCAGTTCCTTGCAAACTGCCGGTGCATAAGGAAGAGTAGTCCACGAAGGACACCACAAACCATTCTGATCGCACTTCCATTCCTATTCATCTGGTTTTGGAACTACTGGGCGCTTTACGAGACGTTGCCCCCAAACATGACATCCCTGGTATATTGCGCGTTTGATGTGTTGCGTTAATGCATCCCTTGTAGGTGGAATAGCATCAATCTGCCTCCCCTTCCGA
>RQOL01000139.1:1705659-1813332 GCA_013076295.1 Sanderia malayensis
ATTAAGTTTGGTAGTAATAAAAAAGAAGATCGCCGGTTACATTAGTTTAAAGCTCGAACACCAACTTCAAGGGGTAACCTTTGTTCGAGGTTTCCTTGTTCATGAAAACTGCAATTTAAATTTGGAACACTAAATAATATCGGGTCATCTATATTGTTATAATGAATAAGTAAATGAGTTAATTGGTTGAGAGGAGGGTAATCCAATGCCAATTATTGTTAAAACAGCTACCGTTAATGGATAGATGGCAGTTTTCACAGAGAAAAGGAAAGCCATACTCCCATAGGCAATATCGGAGAGCATGGCAAAGCATATCTCTTCTGATACGGGTGCTACCGAGGACCCAGATCGTGTTGTTGCTGTTGGCGAACACCCCCGGACACTGGAGTGTTTTGAAAGTGTCCGGATCGTTCTTGGCGAATCTTATTGACTGGAGTGGCGTGGCAAACCAGCAATGTTCAAAGCTTTTTACGGCTTTGCTTTCTGAGTGTTGTGCTGATAGCACAACAGGGAACATCACACTGTAGTGCAATGCCGATCCGCTAGAACCACAATCTGAGCCCCGTATTTTGTGTATGTGCATTTTGGTAGACTGACACCCTCTGTGAGCAACGCAATTTATGCTCAAAAGTTTGTGAAGACCTTTACAGGACTTCTTGGAAGACAATGTTTTTTGTCTTCCTGTGTGTTTCCTCTGGGAGAAATACTTTGAGCCCGTCAAATGATGTTGCTCTTGACATGGCCACATATAACTGACCATGTGTGAACACGGGCTCTGGTAAATACAAACCAACATACCTGAGAGATTGTCCCTGTGCCTTGTTGATAGTAAGGTAGTATGTTAGTCTGACAGGAAATTGCCGTCGCTTGATGTTGAACGGCATCTCACTGTCCTGTGTTGACAATGTTATTCTGGGAATCATGACCTGTTGGCCTCTGTGTTCCTTCGTGATGATCTCTGCTGTGATCACGTTACGTCGGAGATGGCGTACAATGAGTCTTGTGCCGTTACAAAGACCTTTCTTTGGATTTAGATTCCTCAGAAGAATGATTGTTGCACCAACCTTAAATAAGGAAAGCTTGAGGTTACAATGTGTATCATCGGAGGACCATTATCAATATTTAAAATAAGTGTAGAATTAATGTATAATTAGTACATATAGGTAAATTATACCTTGAGTCTAAGTCGATGTAATGGCATTCCGTTAGGAGTTAGATTGTTGAGAAACTCAATTGGATATGCCGCCTCCTCATCTGGATTCTCTGTTATCACACTGTCTGTGCTGTAGTATGTTCTGTCAGCAGTTTGTAGTCTTTCCAGAATGATGTCATTGATTTGGTGTGAGAAATCATTCTTTGGGGTAAGACAACAACATTCTGACATGGTTACCGGATCCAGCATCAGGCGCGGCTGTGGTGTATTAGGCTGGGGATATATGAAGTTGAGCATTTCCTCTTGCGAAGATGTGCATATTTGATGTGGCAAAGTGATATTGTCAAGTGCATCATGTGGTTCTTGTTTGTTGCCGAGTCTTAGGAGCCATTCTGAGAATTCTCTGTAAGATTCATCTTGAACAGCTCTCATGTTTTTGTGTAGGCGATGTTGTCGAAACTGTGCCCACAAATCACTGATTTGATATGATTTAAGACTCTCTGATACGATTTTCTCTCTTCCTGCTTTGGGGACAACAGGTAGAACTTGTCTGAAATCGCCACCAAGCAACATGAATTTGCCACCAAATGGCTTTTCAACTCTTGTGATATCCCGAAGCAGTCTGTCAACTGCTTGTAATGCCAATGCTGGTATCATTGAAGCTTCATCCCATATGAACAGGGTTGTTTCACGCAACACTTGTGCTCTTCGGCTCTGTCTCTTGACATTGCATGTTGATTCCAGCTTCAATGGTATTGGAATTTGGAATTGCGAATGCGATGTTCTGCCATTGATAAGCAGTGTTGCTGCAATTCCTGACCAAGCCATACACTGAACTTTGTGTCCAGATCCATGAAGATTACGAACCAACGTGTTGTAGAGAAATGTTTTGTCGGCTGTGCCGGCTGGTCCGTCGAGAAAGTGACAGCTCTGCTCTGATTGCGCTTCAATCGCTTGAATAATGGCTGTGTATACCACTTGTTGTTCTGGATTCAATGCAGCGCGCATTTGTTCTCCTTGCTCTCTTTCGTTTTCAACATCCATGTGATCTTCCTCTGAAAGCATAAACAATAGTTAATTTGGTAGAAATAGAATCATATATTGGCTAAGTTATTACCGTGAATATCACCATGGTAAGTTGTAAATCACCTTGTTCTGGGATGACAAAGTTGGCCGGTAGCTGAGGAAGGTGATTGTAGTTCGTGATGGACAAACCATGAACTTTCAAATTGTTGTCAATATCATGTAGACATTGATACATGTGTCTGTCTTGGAAGGTTATGTCTAGATTGTTGAGTTGATCACGTCTGACAAAGTCTTCACTCATTGCTTCTTTGAAGGCGTTGAAGAGAGTTCTGATGTCTGATGGCGTTTGAAAGAGTAGCAATGATGCAAACAACTGTCTGAGTTGCGAAGGCATATTGAAGATGACAGCTTCTTCAAGACAACGTGTGACTTCGGCATCATCTTCTAGTAGCCCTAGAGCTAATGCTGCATCTTTGAAGGAATCACATAGATTACCTTCCACTGTACGAAGATCTTCAAATGAAGTAGCTCCTCGTGTATGCAATAGCAAAAATCTGAGTGCAAACTTTTGCTCGCAAGGTCTCGGCTGCACTTGATTAATTCTACCAATGATGGGCATTGTTCTTCTTTGTCTGGCAGTCCATGTTTTTGAACGCTCCTGGAAGACATAGTGCTCTGGTATCTCATGATAGAGGTACTGATGTGCAGCTGGATCTTGCTGGTTGAGTTCAAACCATGCTGTAAGTGTTGTTCTATCACCAATGTTGTTGAGCCTTTGTTCGTCATCATTGTCATGAAAGATGACTTGTTGCTCAAATGGCAGATGAACAGAAAGCCGTTTGACTATGTGGCTCTTGTCGTGCATGGGGAACTGCATCAGCCGATAGACAGCTTCATGTGGTCCAATATATCTTGCGTTGATGTATTGGCGCACCTCGTCGTGTTCAATGTCTTGAGGTACTTGCTGTTGATTTTCTTCAAGAATTTGAACATGTGCCATATCATGTCCTTTGTGAATATATTTGAAAATGTACTTGACACTTTTTACTGTACTGCATATTTCCACGTTGATATGACACTGATATTTGATGAGTAGGTGTCTGTTATGTGGAACTACCCAAGTATCATCCAAGATGCGATTATTCACATTGACTGGATGACGACAGCGCCGTCTGTAGAGAGGATAGCCATTGACATTGATTTGAGTGTCAGCAACTGGTTCCTTTGGAAAGTGCTTTTTGCATTTGTTATTTTCCATGCACACGGACTGAGGATTTAAATTTCCACAGGGTCCATGTGTTATGTGTTTTAGGACCAACTTGTGGTATCTTGCATCCTGTGGATCCGGTATCTCTGCTGATATGAGTTGATCTACCTGAAAATGAACATGATAATTAGCAACTACTATTGAGATAATGTACAGAATAGTTGTAACGCATGTCCATCATGACATACTCTGCATTTGATTTTAAATATAATTATATGAGTAAGAATTATTACAATCTCTCTATCTAAGTATGTAGATATTACCTGTTGTGGTGTACGTGGTTTATCAGCTTGTGAAAGAAACAGGATCATGTGTGCGTGTGGTAGTCCTCTCTTTTCAAATTCTATCACATATACATGTGATGTGACATGTCCAAGAATGTGGTTGTGTAGTATGTCTTGGAGTAGTTTTGGAGTTTAAGCTGAAATACTCTTGTGACAATGTCCGGTCGATCATTGGCCGCCTGATATGGATGTATGTTTTCTTCTATCTCCTTCCATTTAGGATTGGCAGTCATTGTGAGGAAGATGTCTGGCTTGCCATACTTCCTTACGATTGTCATTGCATCTTGAAAGTGTTGATACATGTTTCTTTGGCTGCCTGGAAATGTTGAGGGTAGAATGATAACACGGCCAACATTGATATGTATGGGCTGATTCGGATTGTTAGCCCTAGCCATCTGGTTTTCGATTTCAGCTCTTCTGTTGAGATGATCCATCAGGCCTCGGTATGTGTCAACACGAAGTTGACGCTGATTGTTCATAATCCAGCTCAGTTTATTGCCTTCTATCTTCGTATATGCATCTACCAGATACTGTTGAAATAGAAGTGATGCAATGTGGATGGCTGAGAATGCATCCCTGACCTGAATTCTGTATAAATAGTATTCGGAGAGGGTTAGTTTGGTACGACGGTTACGATTGTTGTGGTGTTCACCCACTATGTGTGCTGTGGGCAATCGTTGAAGGTCCAAACTGTAACCTCTGTCACCATGAAAGAACATCAATGGATACGTGAGAGGATCGGCAATTGGACCCGTTGCGTAAATCTTCATGAGATCTCCGCGTCTTGTTTGTATCTGCAATTCTCTATCATCAGGATTCGGTGCACCTCCATTCTGTACTGTGTATATAGCTGCAATTTCTCTGGCAGTAGGATTATCGTATCTGCGATCTTGTTGTGGGCGACCTGTTATGATCATTTCGAATGTCGGAACAGGCTGATTGTTTGCAATAGCTTGCTGCCGCTGTTCCTCCAATATTTCACCCATGCTTCGAAAATGTTGTGCAAATCGATTGACTGCCATTAACTCATTCTGGAGAAGTGCAACAATGTCCAAATCAAGACGCTGTTCTCCTGCAGTGTTTTGCCGTTCCTGCAATGCTTGTTGCGTATCCATGATGTAAAGTTCTGCGTATTTTCTGGATCTGTCTGTCTCTGTTACACCTGTTAATGATGCAAAGCATAAGTTATGTAAATAGAAATTCAACTGCAGCCAGCATAAATGAATAATAAGTTATATTGATAATGACTGGAATCATATTGTATCAATTACCTGTCATGTGATATGCCTTTCCGTGAATTGTGATAATTGGTGGTCCAGCTCTAGCATGACGTACAATATTAGCCTTCCATGATGCCATGGCCATTAGTGAGTTGTATTGGCGGAAGTGCTTTAAGAAATACTTTGATTCGGCAGTATCACCAGTGTACAAATGCATGACACTGTTTGGAGGTGAATCAATTTGATCCAGAGTGATTAAACCTCCCATACAACACTTGTTGTATTGTTTTCGGGAGTTAAGTTCTTTTTTGAAGTACTTTGCACCACAATGAATGCATGTTCCGGTCATTTTATTCAAGTGGTGTGGTAATGGGGAGAAGGGGATGAGGTTTTCAGCTTCATTGTTCTCGGGGACAGGGTTGTCAACTTGCATTTGCTGATCTTCAACGGGTCCTGGTATCTGACTTTCATCGGGTACTGGAACTGCTTCGTGCATCTCGATGTCTGCAGGCTGTTCTGCTGCTGGAAGCTCTTGGTTCTGAATGGGAAGCTCTGGTTCCATGTCCATCTCCATTGGCTGTATCTGTGGAATGGGATACTGTGCTGGAAATGGCTGATATTCAGGGGCTTCTAGCTGACGGTTTTCGAGCAGCAATTGTTGAAGATCGTTGACTGCTGCAAGTACGTTATCGGCATTTCCTGTCTGTTGAGGTTGGAGCTGTTGATTGATCTGTCTCCTATGCTGCACATTCTCCCGCACTTGATTTCTACGTCTGTCGCCCGTTATACTTTTCCTGGACTTACGCGGCATGGTGCAAGTTGTGCTATGGAAGAGAAGCAGGGACAAATTAAATTAGGCAATATTATTGTAAATGTTATTGCTTGGCCTCAATAGCAACAACAATGGAAATAATTATAGCCCTGTGTAAAGCTGCAACACAAAGAAGTAAATATTATGTATTTTAAGGGTATGGTAGTGTTAAGTATAATGTTGTAAATAAATCATTATCATAAAAGTAATGCTATGTAATATGATGTAATTTTTATGAAAACCCTTACGTTAAACTGTGCTCGTTTCTGTTATGTAAACAGTCACTAAAATGGAAGAGAGTAAATTGAAATTAAAATTATTGTTGACATGAATAAACGAATCATAAAAAGAGACTCCTAAAACCTGTACGCAATGAAAATTAACTTGTTGAATCCAGTGCAATTGTTAAGAATTCAACAAATTTGGTTGTAAATTTGTTAAAAACGGCGCCATAAATGTTTGTTCATATATTCCAGATGCATAAAACAAAAATGATGTTTTTATCCATGGTAAAGAGTAACTCGCTGCACATAGGTTACATTTACAAATCATTTAAGAACGAAAATATCATGTTCTGGTTCTGGTATCTGATGAAAATCAGATACCAGTAATGGAAAGAAGTTTGTAAAAGAGAGGTGTCCGTTATTTTAAAATCGATCAAAGTGGGCCTGTTTTTATAAAATAAACAACTAATTAAAGAGCTGAACAAAATAGTGAGAAGGAAAAACTGCAATGAATTAATTCATTTCTTACCGAGCCTTGTGTCTTTTAAAACTATGGTGAGAAGCGAAAGAGAAATTAGGATAGTTATAAACTTGAAATATTAAATAAAATTATGATGCCTGAATAACAACCTGTTCTTGCCATGAAAAGCATGGAAAGAAGAGCAAAAATTATTGACATTATTAAGCGAAATAGCGATAAAGAAGCTTGTTAGCTTATAATGATAGCTTGTTAGAGAAAAACAACATTCATAATACTTACTCAGCGATAAATAATTCCATATAATGATATCCTATTTATAACTTGGACAACTAAATTAAATTAGGCAAAATCTAATTGTGCAAATAATTAGAGGCGGGATTTCTATTGTACCATACAGGTCCCATGATTGGTTTATACACGTAACGTGTTAGAAAAGGCGGGAAATTTGCTAGTGAAAAGGGAATTCCCCTTCGTCCGTCAGATTTGTTATAAAGGTAGGAGAGAGAAAATGCACGTGAAATTGAATTACATCATGGCGGCGATAGCATGCCAGCCAAGTATAGCCAGTGAGTATAGCAGATTGAGGAAAGGCATGGTGAGAGTCCAACTGCATCTTCTTAAATCATTTCCATGTGAAGAGTATGTATAAAGTATTTTGACTCACTGTTAAAAATGTGTTAACTCCAGTCTCATTTTCTGAGTTTAGATTGCAAAAATCGCTTAAAAGAGAATCATACTGTGAATAAATGACCACCGTTACCTGGTGCAACTGCAACATCGCATTCATGAAAGTGAATACCATGCATTGGGTAAGTTATTGAGTGAAGGTTTTGCAACGAAATCATGTCAACATTCATAACTGATAAAGCTTTCTGAATTATTAGAAATATGATTTAAATTTTAAAAATACTGGAACATATAATTTGGAACATTTGGAACATATAAAATAAGAACATTTGGAACATATAATGAGAACAAATAGTATAGTAATAAAACTTTGACCAAGCATGAACAAAAAAATGTGAAATGTTTTTCAAATTTTGGATATGAAAAGTAGATAATGTTAGTCAATATTTTGTGTTAATGTCAGCAGTTGTAATTTTATGATGGTTTAAAAGTTTTTATTTTTTCATGCATGGTCAAAAGCAGGACATGTGTAAATTAGTTAGGAAACTATTCATTTACACATGTCCTGCATAATTTTTGCGGCCCTTTGGGTGGGCATGGCCACCATCAATGTTCGTGAGAATTCTTTGGTGGCCTTCCCACCCTTTTTCTCATTTTTGGCCTTTCTTTGGCCTTTGCCAATCCTGACAAAGGCCTCCTTCTGTGATCTGTGAATACACAATTATGTTATAGGTTGTTTTTTTGGTGAAAGGATATTATGCAATATTTGGAAGATATCAATTGAACAACTGAGCTTCAAATACAGAAGGTATACTTACACTATTTCTTTGGCGGGGAGTCTTCTCCCTTCCTTGTCATGGAGGGAGAATTTTTTTGTGCTATAATTTTCCACGAAAACAATAACCATGAAATATGAATTAATTATTGTGAATTGTGCAAAAAAACTGATTAATTATGAATGAATATATATTTGCTATAATTACTTTTGCTTCATCACCAAGCCAGATGATCATTTTTTTTGTGGCTCAGGCTTTTTGGTTGCACTTGCAAACCTTGAAGCCATAATAACCTTAAAGCAAACAAATTATAGTTGTTTTTCTTTAATAAGGATAATTGGTGTGTGAAAAACAGAACATGTTTGCATGAAGTTGTACTGATACAAAATCAAAGGACAACTGCTAAACTGCAAATAGTGAAAAAGCAATAACATAATAGTGATTTAATTAGCAAGTAGTAAGTTATACATATGGTTGGTAAACATAATAGTAATGGAAAATTTCATTATTGCCCCGCACCCAGGCGGGGCCTTGTAGGACGCCGCGAAGGCGCGTATGAAAATCTGCCTGGAGAGACAATCTCAATCTGTTCGTTTTTCCTGTTTAATTTTTCGTCTTTCCTGTTAAACCGGTTTTCAATTTAGTTCAACATGCCATACTTTTCAAGCCAACTGATTTACCAATGCTGACAGCTACAAACAGCTACCTACACCAACCATGTGAGGCAGAGGCATATGACATTTAATAATGTGGCGTGGCCTCAGAACTTCACAAGTTCAGTTCAGACTTCAGTTCCTTTTTCTCTGCAGCACAGAAAGTTTGGTGAGTGTTTTATTTTGACTAAGTTTTCCCATTATGGGAGATAAATTTGACAAAAGTAGTAATCAGACAGGCTCTAGCTTTAATTCAATAGACTGGAAGCCATTGTCTGATAAAAAGCCAGGTTTCGATTGGGGAACCAACAGAATTTCACCAGCACCAGGCGTTGGCCTAACATCAGTTTCAATTGCACGTGGCAGGATTCATTTTATGAACGCAGTTAGATTGCATACAGGAAAATATTCTTGTGCCGTAGACTGTTTTCTTGAAGTTTGGAACAAAATATTCAGATATATTTTTGATGAAACATCGTATGACAGTGAATTTTTCATTTTGTTGAATCGCATGAGTGCATATTATGAATATGTGGCAGCACACAGTTGCTCCGAAAATGACCTTGATACTGTACGCGAGCCTGTCTGGGAATACATTTGCCAAATTTGCCCATCTTTTACCCCAAAGGATTGTAATTCCCAGTTTTCAGAAATATTTAGTACTAACGTTTTTACAAATTTAACAGAAATTCAAAAGTCAAACATAGTTTCAGTTTACTCGACAATTGCGTATTGTAATACATGTAAAGAGAATGTGATTACCAATTCAGACGTTTTTGTTAATTATATTTCATTGACACAGTTAAATAGCTTGAACATCAATGTTTACAACTGGTCAAATGCATTAACTTTATGTAACACTCCAAATTATTTGCAATGCTCTAGCTGTGAAAATAGGTGTCAAAGAATTGATACCCAGTCAAATACAAGTGTGATCTTTCTTGTAGAACTGAGTAGTGATATTATGAATTTTGTTCATTTTGACCAAAACATATTTGTTTCTGAGAAGGCTTATTTTTTAAAGGGATTAGTTAGAAATTTTTCTTCTCATTTTACTTGTGCTGTATTTGAAAGTGACCACTGGTATTATCTTGATGACCTTTGTACCAATATCCCGACTTACAGATCTACAGATAACTTGCTTTAACACTATGTTGATGGGTGGTTTTTTGCTATCTACATTAAAACTGATGCTTCAAATGTTTTCCATGCTAATTGTACAAACAATAGTAGTCTGCCTGCATTTTCTTATTTGAATGATAGTGTTCAACTATCTCCAGAATATTTGCATGATTATCAAAAGAATGTGTCAGATCAGTGTTATGCAGATTTAAAAGATGAAAAAAACAGAAAAAGGAGGGAAAGATATAAATTGAATAAACAAAACAATATTAATGCTTCTTTTGACATTGATCATGACCCCAGTGGCAAAAATAAAATTCAGTGTTCTCCAGTAAAGAAACATAAAGCTGAACTTGAAAATTTAGAAAATCTTTTTGAGATAGGCAACAAATCTTCATGTGGTGTAAATAGTTTCCAAATTACGGATGCTTTGTTTGAGCAGCAGAATTGCCAAAAGCACATAAAAAATTTTCATAAATCAATTAAAATGAAAATATACAATTGCAAAATATGTAATGAAAGCTGGCCACTGAAAGACACAAAAATGTCCTCAGATAATTATATTTGCAGAAGGTGTAAACGAGACAAGAAAGAACCAAAGCTTTTTAGTCACCAGAACAATATGAATCCATCACCTGTTCCATCAGAATTACTTGATTTATCTCAATGTGAAGAAATTTTAATTTCAAGAGCTTTTCCAATTATGCAAGTTTATACTAAGTCTGGTGGCTCATACGGCTACAAGGGTCATGTGATAAATCTACCAAATAATGTACAACACATAGCTAATATTTTGCCCCAATGCCCTAAGGATGTTCCAATTATTGCATTCACAATAAATGGTATAAATGATTTCAAAAAAGAGTTTAGAGTAAGAAGAGAATCTGTGTTGAATGCATTGATTTGGCTAATTGCAAACAATCCTTTGTATGAGCATATTCAGATAGATTATTCTCGAATTGATTCTCTCCCTCTTGATGGGTACATTGATGTCGACACTGTGAACTTTGATGAAGAAATTAGTCCCGAGGTTGGTGATTTGGGTCCTCCTAATTCTGATATATTTGATGATGATTTTATCAGTGACTGCAATGTTTCCAGTTCAATTCCAGACAATCCATCTTTGGAGTCAGAGGAAAAGATAATTAAGGAAAGCTTAGATGAATGTTTAAAGGAGAAAATGTTAGATATTGGATCTCAGCCATTAGATGAATTTGCAACACCATACCTTGCTTCACTTGCTTTTCCTACACTTTTCCCTGATGCAAAGTGTGACCCTACTAACAATGCAATTGAAAGGGAAATTGCCAACAGCGACACTGAATCTTTTGCAAAAAAAATAAAACATTTGATTAAATATGGAGAATATCGAAATGGCAAATTGTATTATAGATTTGCAACACATCCACGCTTTGCCTATTGGACTTATAATATGCTTTACAGAAAACGTCTTCTTGGACAAGGTAACTTTTATATCAAGCAAAACTCAAATGGTAGATTACTCACTGCAGATGAACTGCGACATTTATTACAATCAGGGAACCATTCACAAGTTATGAACAAAATAATGCACTATGCTAAGAATGTTTCAGGAAAAAATGCTTATTGGTATGAAAAGAAAGAGCAGCTAAGAGCTTTGCTAACCCAGAAGGGACCAGCAACAATATTTTGGACTTTGTCATGTGCTGAATACCACTGGCCTGAATTTCACTCATTATTTGAAAGTTCTAATTTGACAAACTCTTTGCGACAAAATGTCCTTGACAATCCCCACATTTTAGACTATCTTTTCACTGAGAGAGTAGAATCATTTGTTAAACATTGGCTATATGGCTGCTTAGGCGCTGAGTGGCACTGGTTTCGATATGAATTTGCTCTCCAAAGAGGTTCAATTCATTGTCATGGAATAGCAAAACTCAAAAATGACCCAGCCCTCTGTGAATTATCAAAAATTGCACTGGATGGGCACTTAGCTAATGAAATGTTTAACTCTGACTTGACAGATGACAATCGGTCAGAGCAAATTAAGCAGAAAATTGATGATGGATATCAAGCTGAAGCTACTATATGCAAATATTATGATCATTTAATTTCAACTTGCAATCCAATTGATCCTAATGATTTTTCAAAACCCGATATTCATCCATGTAAAAGATACTATCATAATTTAGCAAAACATGAATTTGACAGTGACTATGCAAATTTAGTCAATATTGTACAAAGGCACACAAAATGCAATTCTGCTTATTGTTTGAAAGAGGATAGCAGTGTTCCTATTATTTTTTTAAAATTTGCCTTTTTGGCCATGAGCATCTACAACAACCCTGTTTTGTACCATGTTTTTTTAAATTTTCTTAATTGTATACAAAAATTTCTATATTGTTTCCTTTATAATACAGCAGATACTCGCATTTAAAGAAAGCCTCTTAATAACAAAGTATCTATACTCAAACAAATTTACTCCATGATTCTTCTAAAACTGTTTTTACATCGTTCTTATATAATACACATTTCGAAAAATGTGGATAGCTGCTACCACAATCCAGTAATAGCTTTACATATATGTTATATAATAGGTGGCTCAGAAAATAGCATTGCTGTTTGATAATTCGTGAAAATTTGAATTTATAGTTACTCATAATTTTTTATTTGTTGGGTAATGCATTTTTGGAATTAAAAATTTGCTTTTAACTGCGATGTAACATCTAATAACACTTTCAAAACCCTGCTTTTGGTACATACATTTTTTTGGAGAGTTAAAAATGTTTTTAATGATATTATTTTATGGTAAATTACCAAGGAGCAACAACAACTGTTACCTGGCATTTCAAAGTCATATTAATGAAAATTTTGGGAAATGAGAACATAAAAGCAACGTTGTTATTTTTGTATTTTTATACTCAAGTTATGCCATACACCAAAATTAGACACTATTTAAATCTTAATCTATACAAAATTTTAAAATATTATTGAAACATTAATATGCCATTGACTGACTTTACCTTTTATACTACTCCACAAATCCAAAATTTTTAAATTGGCCCTGACATGCTGACATTGACTTATTACGATTTTTCAAACACGGATATTTTTTTGAGCCACTCGGTACTCTTTATACATTTTCATATATTTTTCTATTGAATTTGTTTACATTTATATTGCAATATCCGAGACATTTTATTTCTTGTTTCCTTCTCTCCCATATTTCCTACCAATTTTTTCAGGATGCTTATAATGGTGAGGGGCATTTAGTATTTACTATTGCTAGTCTAAATAGTATTGAAAGAAAAGTACATACCCAAAAATCTGAAAAAAAATGAGATGTCAACAGCTAAACTGCAAATACTGAAAAAGAAGAAGAGAATTGTGATTTAAATGCTAAGTAGTAAGTTGTACATATGGTTGGTGAACATAAAAGTAATGGAGACTTTCATTATCTGAGTAACATTGAAAGAAAAGTACATACCGAAATCTGAACAATGTAAAAAATGAAAGGATAAAAGGCCAACTACCAAACTGTAAATACTGGAAAAAGAATAAGATAATTGTGATTGAAATGGTAAGTAGTAAGTTATACATATGCTTAGTGAAGACAATAGTAATGGAGAATATCATTATCCAAGTAACATTGAACTGAAAGTACATACCGAAAATGTGCTAAATGAAATAAAAATCGAGCAGGGCAACTGCCAAACTGCAAATACTGGAAAAATAATAAGATGATTGTGATTTATATGGTAAGTAGTAAGTTATACATATGCTTAGTGAAGACAATAGTAATGGAGAAACTCATTATCCAAGTAACATTGAAGTGAAAGTACATACCGAAAATGTGATAAACGAAATAAAAATCAAGCAGGGCAACTGCCAAACTGCAAATACTGGAAAAATAATAAGATGATTGTGATTTATATGGTAAGTAGTAAGTTATACATATGCTTAATGAAGACAATAGTAATGGAGAAACTCATTATCCAAGTAACATTGAAGTGAAAGTACATACCGAAAATGTGCTAAACGAAATAAAAATCGAGCAGGGCAACTGCCAAACTGCAAATACTGGAAAAATAATAAGATGACTGTGATTTATATGGTAAGTAGTAAGTTATACATATGCTTAGTGAAGACAGTAGTAATGGAGAAACTCATTATCCAAGTAACATTGAACTGAAAGTACATACCGAAAATGTGCTAAACGAAATAAAAATCGGGCAGGGCAACTGCCAAACTGCAAATACTGGAAAAATAATAATATGACTGTGATTTATATGGTAAGTAGTAAGTTATACATATGCTTAGTGAAGACAATAGTAATGGAGAAACTCATTATCCTTTATCCAAATAACATTGAACTGAAAGTACATACCGAAATTTTTTTTCTTCAGTATTAGGAAGGTTCACCGAAAACAATTGAGAAATTAAACGAAGACTGGAAAAGGAATATCATCAGTGATTAAATACATGGAAATAGTTGTGCATGTAATAAAAAATTTGGGTATTATTTTTAAATGTCTTTATTAATATGTAAAAGTATAAATTATTAGTAATGAGTTAAAAACAATTTACTTCTTGACTTGTGGCTCTACTTTTGACAGTGATGAACACGAACGGAAAATATTTTTGGCGCGTTGCGTTGTGAAGATAATTTTGAATATGAACACCATGGCAACAGATTGAAGATGGCCTCGTATAATAAAATATAGATAACTGAAATCGAGGCCTCCTGGAAATGTCACAGAATGCGTAAATATTGTTAGAATGTGTGGTGGAAATACCCTGGTAGTGGCCTGATAGTGTGAAATTTAGTTATGAGAAATGACTACAGAAAATGAAGACTTTTCAAGAGAAGCATATGTAATGTTGCACGCTTCACTGGTAAATTATATTCAGGTAAATAGTACATTTATGTTGTAAGATACCTATACAGTTTTTGTTGCAACTATAAAATTTATAAGTTGAAGTCATCTCCTTTCAACCTTTGTTGTGTGTTCTTAATATTCTATCATCAATCATGCATCTTCTTCATTCTCTGTGTATTTATCAATGAAGGGTACTGTATAGTATAAAGTATAAAGTATAAAGTATAAAGTATAAAAATATATTAACAATATTTCTACACTACAAAGTATAGAAATATATTAACAAATTGGAGAACATATGATTGCTTACAAAGACTTAAAAAACTGCTTGAACATACTATTCAATGCAACATGAAAAATAAAAGTATAAATACAATGCTACATCATACTCAAAAATACTATACATGACCATGCAATACTATACTGTATGATACTATATATATATACAATCATGCAATACTATCTTGTATCACACTACATCTAATATATATGTTGTATATTATCAAGAAACATTGATTTATAGGGCGCACTTTGTGCGCTGCATTCGCTTCGCTCATGCCTCTTTCAACCCCACATACAATGGGTTAACTCGCTGCGCTCGCCTGGCTATCTATTATCAAGAAACATTGTCTGATAGGGCGCACTTCGTGCGCTGCATTGGCTTCGCTCATGCCTCTTTCAACCCCACGTACAATGGGTTAGCTCGCTGCGCTCGCCTGTCTATATATTATCAAGAAACATAGTCTGAAGGCCGCACTTCGTGCGCTGCATTCGCTTCCCTCATGCCTCTTTCAACCCCACATACAATGGGTTAGCTCACTGCACTCGCCTATCTATCTATTATCAAGAAACATTGACTGATAGGGCGCATTTCGTGCGCTGCATTCGCTGGCGCTCATGCCCATACATACACACATACATACATACATACATACATACATACATACCTACATACATACATACATACTATACCTACATACTATACCAACATACTATACCTACTATACTTACATACTATGCCTACTATACCTACTATAAAAACATACTATACATACTATAAAAGATACTATACATACTATACCTACTATAAAAAAATACTATGCCTACTATACCTACTATAAAAACATACTATACCTACTATAAAAACATACTATACATACTATACCTACTATGCATACTATAAAAACATACTATACATACTATACCTACTATACCTACCATACAAACATACAAACACTTGTGGAAAGTTTAAATGGGGAAAATCGTGCAAATAGGGCCTGAAAAATTCATAACTTTGACTTTGTTTTCATTGGGCCTAAGCGTTGCAAGCATGCCGAAGCAATGCCTACTACAAAAACTACAACTATTTCAACTCAAAATACTAAACAAAGCTATCACCTGTGTTCCCAATTGTTTCCTGCAACTCTCTAGGGTCTTTGAAACAATTAGCAGCTCTTTACAAAGAAAATTGAGCTCGTAAAACACTTTGAAAGGCGCCCTTTGTGTGCAAAACAAAAACACGCCTCTTCTCCAAAAGTACCTGCTGCAACCGAGGGCGAATAACGAAAAACGACCGAAAATTCGCATGCGTCGCCTGCAACCGAGGGCGAGAAACGAAAATTGATCGACAACCCACGTGGGTCACGCGAAAGGAGCCAATGAAATTGCAGGAAAAGGCGAAACGGGTCACGTGAAGAGCGAACACTCTGTTCGAAAATGGAGTTCGCTACGCCAATTTGGAAGTTTTGCCAGCGTAAACCATAGTTTTTTCGTGATAGCACAATTAGCAGAATAATTAGTGGAATAATTCAAAATTTCAGGAGAAAATCGAAAAACAAAATCCATTACCCTGGTTAAATTATGAAACTAAGCATTCAGTGTGAATTTCATTGCCATATACCCACATACAAAAAAGCCTTTGTGATTACACGGTTCGCCATTTCGGCCCATTGTTTTTGGGCGTTCGACCTATTGTTTCGGGTCGAATCTATTGTTTTTGGCAGGGAAAGCGCGTCATCACGTGACATCGCAGAATAGTAATATTAGACTAGCCGGGGGCTCACACGTTCGCTCGCTTCCCGGAGGGGGGCAAGTGAAAAAAACTTAATGTGGTTGGCGCACTTCATGCGCTGCATTGGCCCACACTCATGCCCCTTTCAACCCCACGTACAATGGGTTAGCTCGCTATGCTCGCTTGTGGTTTAGCGCACTTCGTGCGCTGCATTCGCTGACGCTCATGCCCCTTTCAACCCCATGTACCCTAGGTTGGCTCGCTGCGCTCGCCTATAGTTGGCGCACGTCGTGTGCTGCATTCGCTAACACTCATGCCTTTTTCAACCACACGTACACTGGGTTAGCTCGCTACGCTCGCCTGTCTATCTATTATCAAGAAACGTTGACTGCTAAGGCGCACTTCGTGTGCTGCATTCGCTTATGCTCATGCATCTGCCTACTCCTCTTACAACAGCTTGGCTCGCTCCGCTTGCCTGATAATCCCTTAATCCCTCGCTTGTTTACATTAGGCCTAAGCATCGCAACTGTTTTCGTGAAGTCGCGAAAGAGCCAATCAAATTGCAGCAAAAGGCGAAACGCGTCACATGAAGAGCGAATGTTTGGAATCACGGTTACTGTTCGTCGAATAGCTAGTGATAACCAATAACAAGGCAAGATATCGCGTGTCTTTGCTTGAAGAATCGAGAGCAAGAAAGTATTTGTGTGCGTTGTGTGAAAACTATGATCTAACTGATTCATTAAACTTTGTACATAAAACTAGCAATCAAAATAAAATCAGGTGCGAATATCAGAGGAAAGAGAATGACAGGTGATGATGAGAAGTTATTTACCGACAGGATGGATTAGGGAGAAAAGACGTTAGTGTAAAGGTGTTAGAATTTTGATTACAATTGTCGTTGTTAATGATGATATTGAAACGCTATAAATGCTTTGTTCGAAATTGGAGTTCGCAATGCCAATTTGGAAGTTTCGCCAGCGAGTTTGGAGTTCGCGACACGAATTTGGAAGTTTTGTTTGACCGTTCGTTGAAAAGTGGGCGTTTGACCTATTGTTTCGGGTCGAGTCTATTGTTTTTGGCAAGGAAAGTGCGTCGTCATGTGACATCACAGAATATATATATTAGACTAGGGGTCATCACTCGCTTCGCTCGTTTGCCCCAGCCCGTCAAGTAAGAAAAGCTTAATCTTGTTTGGCGTGCTGCATTCGCTTACGCTCATGCCCCGTCCAATCGATTGATAGTCTGTTATTGAGATAAGTTAGCTGGTTGGTACGCATGCATGTGCTGTATTCGCTTTTGCTTATGCTTCCAGTAGTACAGCACACTTTGGGGGTGTATGAATTGAGTTTCACAGATTAGTGTCGTTTTGACAAAATTAGCCTCGTATTGGTGAGCATGTAAAAATGGATCATATAATGGCCATAGACCGTTAAAAGCACAATAATTTTGTTGAAAAGGTTAGTAAAAAGCTAATAGATGTAAATTGTAAGTTAACTTAAGTTTGACTAAAATACATATGTCATAACAGATGAGCTTTGGTTTTGGGCTAGTATTTCATTTGCTTCGAAATGATGTGGGTAATACATTGTCATTTTAGCAATTTCCCATTTGAGTCTATTATTATGAGGCAATATCCTGTCACAAAACGCTAGTGAAATTAAAATGTGATTGAAACTTACATAGACAGAATTCTCTTTCCATGAGTTTGTTAAGGATTCCATTGACTTTTGATATATATTGTAGTAAATGTTTGTTTGAGTCATTTGACAATTGCATGGTGTGAATAGCAAACATTAGTGACATTGACAGCTTTGGTTCAGCACTTCAGCATTTGTTTCACTAAGTATCGTGGGGGAAAAAGAAAAAATTAATAACAAAATTAAACGCACATACAAAGGTGCCAAATAATACAGGACAATAGAACATTATGATAGTTGAGAAGCCACATTGATTGATTCCCTTTGTGGATTATTTGAAAAACATGTTGGAAATGTAAAATCTGTGAAAATAATCTTTATGTTTTGCTACATAAATTAATGTCACTAAATATCAATTTTTAAGTGTTAATGTAATGCATTAATTATTAATTTTAAGAGAATGTCAATATATTTTGCTTGTAACACAAAGAGGCAATGAATACTAAGGAATCCATAAAATGGCAAATACTTGAAGAATTATTTTGAGTCCAAGCTTACACTCATAGGCACTTGTTGTCAGGGCACCAAAAATTTATTTTGGAATCAGCGAAACTGTAAAGTTGTAAAACAGTTATTGAAGTTTGCATGGTCTAACTGAACTAACTGTCGGGGCAATCAGTGGAGTTTGTATGGCCTGGCATTACCGAAATTAAACTGGTGATTGAATTCCAAACAGTTTGTGTCACCATGTAAATGTAACTAATTTAATTGTATTGTACTATGTTAACCGTATGTTAGTTTATTTATTGTGGGTAGATAGTGGAATTTTTAAATATATGAAACTGAGTTAAATATAAGATCCATACGTACATACATACATACATAGGATACATACATAAAAACATAGATAACATACATACCAACGTACGATACATACATAAAATACATACATAAAAAAATACATAATATACATACCAACATACAATACATAGATAAAATACATACATAACATACATACCAACATAAAATACATACATAATAGATACATAACATACATACTAACATACGACACATACATAATAGATACATAACATACATACTAACATACGACACATACATAAAATACATCCATAAAAACATACATAACATACATACCAACAAACAATACATACATAAAACATACAGAACATACATACCAACATATGATACATACATAAAAACATACATGATATACATACCAACATACGATACATACATAAAAACATACATAATATGCATACTAACATACGATACATACGTAAAAATACATAACATGCATACCAACATACGATACATAGATAAAAACATAGATAATATACATAGCAACATACGATACATACATAAAAGATAGATACAATACATACCAACATACGATAGATAGATAAAAACATGCATGAAATACATACCAACATGACTTCCAAGTTCAATACATACATAAAATATACATACCAACATACGATACATACATAAAAATATAAAGACCAACATACGATACATACATGGAAACATAAATACCAGCATACGATAAATACATAAAAACATAGATAGGATACGTCGCAAGATAAAATACATACATAAAAGATAGATAATGTATTATCTTTATTAAGTCCGGCATGGAAATGTTGGGTTTTGAACGTCGGATTTTAGAGGAAATTGTGTATATGAGATTTGTTGAATTTAGAGTATTGCGTGGATTTATCGATGACGATGTGGATGTTGTTGGCAATTTGTGATTGGTGTTGGGAGCTGTTTTTGGTGCATGTTCTTGCGGGTTGCGTATTTGTGTGGATCGGATTTTGGGCTTGGGAGGGTATGTTATTTATGTGGAAGAAGTTAAATTGTAATATTATAAGTGGAGTTGGTCGCATGGTTTTCCGCGATGTTGTGTGATTGCGTGCATGGTTTTTTGCAGATACGGGTCTGGGCAATTTGAGAGAGAAATAGTGAAAAGGTGATAAATGGCAGTGAGAAGGTACGTGGAAAACGTTTGGGAAAGAATGTGAAAAGTAGAGAGAAAATGGTTGGGAGTTGGTAGAAGGGGAAGTAAGGAGGAAATTAGAAATAAATGTGCAGTTTGTGACATGTAATTTTGATTGTTGCGATGATATATTTATTATTTAATTTATATAATGAAGTATATTGTATTGAAGACATTAAAAGTAATAAGCATAAAGGTAATAGTGAATCGGTATATATAATTGTAACAGAAATACAATAATGAGGTAAAATAGCAGTTGCAGTTGTTGATTTTAGTTTCTTGGATTATGCGTTGGTGTCCATGGCTGATGTTGGAGAGGATTTGGAGGGGATGATTTCTGGTGTGTGTTGCTGGTGGTCTTCATCTGAATCGTCATGTTGACTGGGATTTGGGGAGGTTTTGGTGTCTTGGTCTTGGTTGTGTGGTTGCATTGTTGGGGTGACGGGACTGGCAAGGTGGATATCATTGTTATTTTGTATTGCTTCAATCTCTTGGAGTTCGGCCTCGTCGAGTTGGTCGGAGGAGATGGTGGCGTTCAGGTCTTTATAGAACTCGAATTGTTCTCTGAAGTTTAGCACGTCGGCTTCGAGTTCGGCTAGATGTCTTGTTATGAGGGCCAGGTTTCTCTTTGTGGTGATGACTGCTCGTCTGAGTGCTTGTATCTTGTTGATTATGGTAGATGTTTCCATATCTGAAATGTTTTTGTATGAAATGTGTTATTGAGAAGTTAAAATATGTGTGGTTTGTTAATGGATATTATTAGGAATCAGTGTTCTAGTGGCAGGAGAGATGAAAATGAAATGAAAGAGTACTTACTGTTGTTGTTGATGTTCCAGTGAATATGTTGCAATGTTATTAATTTGGTGGGTTGGAAATTGAGAACAGTTTTTATAATGATTAGGAGGGGGAGAAGAGAAAATTGGATGACGTGAATTATCGGTAAACAGGAAAAGGGTGGCGTGTTTGGTGTAGGAAAAAGTTATGTTAAGTTGTAGTTTGTTGTATTTGAATGAGGGAAAATGGTGGTATGACGTTTATATGGGGAAGAAAATGTATTGTTGCAAAGTTTGGGGGTATGTTTTTCTTGGGTTATGACGTTAACAGTATTGTTGTTGATAGGTAAGTAATCGGGATGATGGTGTTATGAATGAATTGAATATGGGAATGAATGTAATTGTAGACGGAATGAAAATCAACACATTACGTTACAGTGAGGTCATTGGTGGGAGAATATGATGTAGAGGCTGATATCAGGTAACGCAGGATAGGGTATTTTTCGTGGATAAAAGGGGAATAACTTTGTTGTTTGCTTCATGCTGAAATTGTCGGGCAGGATGGAAGATATCCAGGTGGAGTATAAAGAGGTCAGAGTGGTAAGTGAACGATATTTGTAGTGATATATAGATATAGATATGCATATATATGAATGGTGATATGAATAATTATGCTATGAATGGGAACTTGATTAATGTTATATATTTGTGTTACAGTCAGTAAGTTGGGATCTTGATATGGGGATGAGAGGTTTGAAAAGGAAGATCACGAAAGTGGTCGTGAAAGATGCTGATGTCCGGTTTGTGCTAAAGGATGTGAGGGGGCAGATGTTCAGGGAGATAAGGTGATTGTTGAATGAGCTGCTTGATAATTGTGTTGTGTTTATAAAGGTAATAGCTATTAGCAAATGCTGTGCTTATGGAAGTGGAGGTTTTTATTGATTGGTTTTTTAATTTTTACACATCTGATGTTGTTGTGTAAGTGTCGGTATGTGGAGGAAGGGAGAGAAGGAGAAAAAGGAGAAAGGAGAGGCCACGAAAAGGTGATGGAAAGAAGGATGGGTCGGAGAAATATGTTGTTAACTTTTATCAAGCCTGTTGATGTTTTATTGATATTCATTTTGATGGAGGCATTGATTATATTGTGATATATTGATGAGATATATGTGATATTGTTTGAATTGATTATTATGCTATATTTAGTTTGTTATAATGTATGTATATTATTAAAGTGCTAATGCAACGAATTTTTACATAGTGTTTTTATTTCAAAAATCTATAGATTTCAATGCACTGATTAACGTGGCGCAAATAAAATTTGCAAATTATGTATACTTTTTTCGCTATTAACCTTCAAAGTAGGCAATTTTGACCTTTTTTGTGCGAAAACTGAACATCACTGTGATGTCATCAAACGTCACGTCTGCAACGTCAAGCAGGCTTCCTTCCTTCTATTGAAAATTGAAATTCGACATGGCGAGCTGTGAGCGAGCACACACATGACGGGTATCTCGTTTCGGGAGCAAATAAATCATAAAACTATTTACATGTCGTAGAGATACATAACGGAGACAATTGTACGATTACTCAGTGTTGCGAAAAAGTATCGTTTCATAATGTTGCTGATAGTATTTCAAAACCAATCAAACAGAACAAGGTCTTTTTAAGGAGTTCAGGAGACAGACATCATTCGCACCCACCGACTAGGAGAGCAGGATTTTATTCATTATAGCACTCATTTTTGCTTTGAAGTAAAGAGAGATATTGGGAAAGAATTAAAGATGAGATTAAAGCTAAAATCAAAGCTATTCCTGCAATAGATGCAGTAAACAAGCTCGTAAACCAACCCGTGTGACTCTCAGCTTTACTCGGGCCTAAGCACTCCTCGCCCGGAGTGGTTAGGCCCGAGCCAACCAAAACAAATGTCAGAAGATTTAGCTTTTTGGGGTGAAATCGAAGGAATTTTAATTTCCGAAGTTTCTAAAAGTAATTCAATGTCTGCAATTTTGAGCTAAAATAAGTTATTACAAAAAATAAGACCTGGGATAAGCCAAACCAGGGCTACGTGTCGTTCCACAGCAACTCGAAGCAACAATGGCGACGCGGGATGACGTCACATTTTTTGGAGGTATCCATTTTCAAACTTAAATTGTGTCTCTAACCTTAAACAAAATGACACCAATTTTTTTCAAAACGACGGCTAAAAGATTCGCCCTTATGTTGGTTCAGCCGGAGCTCAAATATCCCCACCCTGAGTGGAGCTATTAAAAAAAAACCAAACGACGTTCGAAAAAACCCATTGACTTCCATTGCGAGAAATAATATGGGTCATCACTGTGACGTCACAGCGTTGCAATATTTTTCGCAAAAGGTGGCCTGATTCAAGGTGAAATTAAAGTAACTTATACTTGTCAGATGCACGTCAAAATTGCATCAAACTGATCAGTACATCTTTGGCTTTCATTTAAAATAAAAATATCGATATGTCAAATTTCGTTGCATTAGCACTTTAAGAATGAAGGATATAATGAAATTATGGATGGGGTAAATTATTGGGAACGATTTTGAATCATTTGGGAACTGCAATGCGCATGTGTTAAGGAGTAGATCTTGGATATAATATTCGCGAGGCTGCAAAAATGAAAAGAAGAGTAGGAAAGAGTGATGGAAAATAATTATATTTAGATTACAGTACTATTAAAATAGTGGTGGTGAACGATGTATGTTTTGGTACAGGGATAGGTTAAATGGTGGTGATGATATTTATTGGGAAGATGTCCGGAGAATGAAATTGGATTGGAGGACTTTGGTACAAAGTTAGTTAAAGGAAAGAGAGAAGAGGAAGAGGCAACTGTGGTAAAATATTGCGTGAGTGATGTAAAATTTGTCAGCAATTTTGAGGCAGAGTTTGGGAGGGATTTAGTTGTGGGCATGGGCCTAAGGGTGAAATGGGTGATGGATATTGTGGGATTCGTTGGATTGTTGTGAATGAAAACAACGGGCATAGCTACAGCATGGTGTATGTATTGTCGGTAGAGGGAATGTGATATCGTGATATATAATGTGTCATACCTGAGATTGTTGAACTTGGAAGTCATTGCCATTGGATGATTTGTGTTTGTAGAAGATATATATTTGGTGTCTGTTCGACATGGCTGATGTTACACCGTTGTATTGTTGTAGGAAATAGTAATGAACAGAGATTGTTCAAAATTCGAAAATTTCATATGCATATATTAGTATACATGAACAGGTTACAGAGATTAGGTGTATATACATGTGGATTTAAGGTAGGATATAGACAATAATTATTATACAACAAATGAAAATATGGAGTATAAATACAGTGCATAGATATATACGTAGAGTAGATTTGAATACATATATGGAGAAAGTGTAGATGCCGAATGCTTTAGTGGTAAACCCAGACACCAACGTTAAGGTAGCATCCTAGTCTAGGTTTTCCTTTTTTGCGGAAGCTACCTTCATATGTATCATTGTCGTGGTCACCGTAGTGAAAGGAAAAGTTATATTGTAGACAATGTAACGGAGGGTAGCTTTCACAGAATGAAAGGAAATCCATGTTCCCGTAGGCAAGATAAAGGAACATGGCAAAGCATAACTCATTGACAATTTTCACTATTGATTTTGTTAGTGAACTTGGAAATATCATGATCGTATGTGTAGAGATGAAAGAGGTTGGTATGTTAGTGGAGATACTTGAGGAGTGATGTAGTTTGTGGAGTTGCATCTGCGACAGGTTTTGAGTCAACAGTTATGTGTTTATGTCCATTGACTGTTTGAAGTCAGCAGCGGTCTGTGTGCCGTAACTGTTTGAAGTTAGAGGGTGGTCTTTGTTCACTGTGACTGTTTGAAGTCAACTGGTGGTCTTTGTACCGTAACTGTTTGAAGTTAGAGGGCGGTCTTTGTTGACTGTGACTGTTTGAAGTGAACAGGTCGGTCTCTATGGCTGGTGACTGTTTGAAGTCAACAGGTGGTCCTTGTGCCGTGAATTTTTGAAGTCAGAGGGCGGTCTTTGGTAACTGTGACGTAACTGTGATGTGGTGAAGGTATGATGTGTAAGTGGAGAGTTAGAGGATTAGAAGATTGTGAACTTACCATATCCAAAGGTGATGATGGTGATGGTTTTGAAAATTTCATACGACCTCTTTGTAGACAATGTTCTTTGTTATGTTGTTGCTTGGTGTGATTGCTGTGAGTCCAGAGAATGATTTCGCTGTAGACATTGCAACATAGAGTTGGCCGTGGGAGAAAACAGGTTCTGGAAGGTAAATACTGACGTATTTTAATGATTGTCCTTGTGCCTTGTTGATGGTGAGGCAGTAGGCAAGTCTGAGAGGAAATTGTTTTCTTGCAATTCAGATTGGAAGTGATGAATCTTGACAGGTGAGTGTTATGCGTGGAAGCATAACATACTGGCCTTTGTTTTGAGTTGTTATGATCTCTGCAGTAATGACATGTCATTTGAGATCTCTGACTATTAGGCGTGTTCCATTGCAAAGTCCTTTGGCAGGGTTGATATTTCTGAGCAAAATGATTGTGGCTTCAACCTGAAGCAGAATGAGATTGAGTGAGAGTAAGGTAAGGAAAATGTAAAGGAATTGGTGAAATTTTGTGTACATACCTTCGATTGCATTGAGTGAAGAGGCATTCCCCTGGGAGTCTGTGCATTTAGAAACTCCACGGGATATGCTGCTGCCTCTTGCTGGTCATCTGTGTCGACTAAGTCAATGCTTAGATATTGTTGCCGAGGTATTGGAAGTCTCTGTAAAATGAGTTCATTGATGTGATGTGAGAACTCATTCTTTGGTGTCAAACAGCAACGTTCTGACATGGTGTTTGGATCCAGTAAGAGATGTGCATCTGTTGATTCAGCTTGAGGATAAATTGAGTTTATTAGATCGTCAAGTGAGTTGATGCAGATTTGCTGTGGAAGGTTGATCTGATCTTGATAATCGTGAGGTTCTACTCCATTTCCTATGCGGAGAAGCCAGTCTGAAAATGCCTGGTAGGTGTTATCTTGAACTGCTCTCATGTTTGTAATGAGTTTGAATTGTTGGAAATGAGACAATAGATCTTCGATTTTGCGTGACTTGAGGCACTCTTGAACTACCTGTTCTCTGCCTGCTTTCTTGATAACTGGCGGTACTTGTCTGAAGTCACCCCCAAGCATGAAGTATTTTCCATCGAATGGTCGGTTGATTTTGGTGATGTCAACTGCCTTGAGTGCTGTTGCTGGAATCATGGAAGCTTGGTCCCATATAAACAGTGTTGTGTTTTGCAATTGTTGTGCTCGGAGACTCTGTGCTTTCATGTTGCAAGTGGAGTTGTTGAGCAGGGGAATTGGTATTTGAAATGTTGAATGTGCTGTTCTGCCGTTGTTGAGGAGTGTTGCTGCAATGCCGGACTTTGTGTCCGGAAGCTTGCAGATTGTGTACCAATGTGTGGTACAGGAAGGTTTTGCTGGACCGTCGAGAAAGAAGCACAGTAGCGTCGTGGCCGGGGGGGACAGGGGGGGCATGGCCCCCCCCCAAGAAAAGCAAAATTGTCAGAAAATTTTTGGTTTTACTCAAATTTTCGGAAAGTCGAGTTATTAAATGCATTGTTTCTAATTTTGTCAGAAATTTTTTATTTTTGGCCCCCCCTAAAACTTACGCCCCACGACGCCCTTGAAAAATCAGTTGTCTGGTGACTGTGTCTCGATGGCTTGCACAATGGTGTTGTGCATCTGTAGTTGTTCTGAGTTGAGTTGCTCGAACATTTGTTGTCCTTGCTCTCGCTCTTGTTCGATGTTGATTTCTTCAGCTGGTTGTAGTGGCTGAGCATAGTTGGCAGGTAGCTGCGGCATTTCGGGGAAATCGCTCAGGGATTTACCATGAATTTGCAGGCTTGTCTGGATTAATTCTGTGAAGAGAGCATGAGTGTCGCTGGGAGTTTGGAAGAGGATGAGTGTGGCAAACAATCGTCTCATCTGTGCAGGCATGTTTATGACGCTTGCTTCTGTTAAGCAACGTCTGTGTTCTGCATCGTTGTCCAAGAGTGACATTGCTTTTGCTGCATTCTTGAATGTGTCATGAGTGATTCCGTCAACTGTTCGTATGTCCTCAAAGGAGGTCACTCCTGTTCTGTACAGCAATAGGAGCCTGAGGACAAATCGTTCAGGATGTGAAGGTAGAACATTGTATATTCTGCCTATGATAGGGCGAGTTGTGTGGTGCTTGCGTTGTTGCCATCGTTATGGTGATTTGTTGTAAGTGTAGTGATCTGGCAGTTCTTGATATAAGTACTGATGAGCATTTGGATCGGTTTGGTTGAGGTTAAAGAAAGCAGTGAGCATGCTGTCGTTGTTTCTGTGTGCAGCTTGCTGTGGGTCTGTGAAGCACACATTCTGTTGGTCTGGCAGGTGAATTGGAAGTCGGGTGATTGTGTGACTTTTGTCATACATTTCGTATTGCATGAGTTTGTATACTGCTCGATGTGGACCAACGTATCTGGAATTGCGGTACTGGCGTATTTCATCGTGTGCAATGTCTTGTTGTCCGTTTGCTTCTTGGTGACCCTCTGTGATTTCGACATGTGCCATGTCGTTGCCCTTGTGAATGTACTTGAAAATGTACTTGTAATGTACTTGAAAATGTACTTGAAAATGTACTTGTAAATGAATCTTAACATACCTCTTCTTCTGTACAATGGGTATCCATTGACATTGAGTTCTGTTTGCTGTGCTAGGTCTTTTGGGAACTTCTTTGTGTATTTGTCATCTTGCATGCAAATGCATGACGGATTGAGAATTCCACACGGGGCGGGCATCATGTGCTTTTTGACGATGCGGTGTTCCTGCATCTGGGTGTTCTGATCTGGTATCTCTGCTGATATGATGCGATCTACATCCTCTGGCCTGCATGGTTTGTCTTCGTGAGCAAGAGACATGATCACGCGAGTGTGTGACAGTCTGCACTTTTGAAATTCTACTGTGTAGACGTATGCAATGACTTTCCCGAAGAAGTTGAGATCCAATATGTCGCACAACAGTCTTTTAAACTTCAAGTGAAAAACGTGTGGGTTTCTTTTTGATGGAATCTGATGTAGGTGAGGTCATTGCCTTCTATCTTAATGAATGCGTCAACCATGTACTGTTGAAAGAGTAGCCTTGATAGGTGAAGGGCAGAGAAATGTTGTCACACTTGGATTCTATATGCATAGAATTGGCTGGGTGTTACTCGAGTGTGACAACATTGAGTTTGATCGGCAGGGATTTTTGAATCTGCTGACGGCGATTTGGTAATGGTTGTACCCCAACCGTGTTGACCAAACGGAAGCAGCAGTGGATAAGTGAGTGGATCAGCTGTTGGATTGGTTGCGTTGATGTGAATCAAGTAGCCGTCACGTCTATGGACATGCATTGTTCTTTCGCTTGGATCTGGTGCAGCACCATCTTTTGTGCTATAGATGGCTGTTATATCTGATGCTGCTGGATTGTCGTGTCTACGATCCTGGTTGGCTCTTGAAGTGATAATCATCTCGAATGTAGGAATAGGTTCGTTTGCTGCAGTTGCACGTCCTTGCTGTTGTTGCAGTATCTAGCCAATGTGTTTGCATTCTTGAGCATAAGGGTTAACTGCAAGAAGTTCGTCCTGCAGTTTCTTGATGGTGTCCTTGTTCAGGTTCTTGTTGCTAGAGTTGTTTGTTCTCTGTCCAAGTGCTTTAGCTGTGTCCATGATGTAGAGTTCAGCATATTTTGGCTTTTGTCCTTGTAATGGGCGAATGTGGGCTGAAAAAAGGCACAAGTGGTTAATCATTATTGTCTAATTGGTCACTATCACTATTGGGGTAATAATGAAAAGTTCGGAAGGAAATGGAAATCTGTGTTGGACAACAATGAGGGAGTAGAAACACATTGAAGGTACCTGTTCTGCAATATGCACTGCCGTGTATCGTTATCACAGGTGAGCCCCTTCCTTGGATCTGTGGTATGTTTGCTGTCCAAGACGCCATTGCCAAAGTAGAATTATATTGCCGAAATTTTGAAAGAAAGTCATTGGATTCTCTTTGCATATCTTCTGTATCGCCAAGGAAGAGAGGCCTGATTGTGGGACGTGGAGGCTGTACTGCAGGTAGTGTGATAGCTCCACCCCGACAGCACTTTGTGTACTTCTTTGATGTGTTGAGCTCCTCTTTGAAATACTTGGCACCGCAATGTGGACAGGCATTGTTCATAGGTGCCATGTAGTGGAGGGCAGTGTTTTCTGCTGGATGGTTTGGATTTTGTTCTGGAGGGGGTAGCAGGTGTGGAATTTCGGGTGCTATCAGCGGTTCTCCCGGTGGCTGTCCTGTGTTGTGTTGCAGATGGATGCTTTCTGGCTGTTGTGGCTACTGTGGCGTGAATTGGATGGGCTGCATCTGTCGTGGTTGGTGCAGTAATTGTGGGATAAATTGCACAGGCTGCATCTGTTGTAGCTGTGGCTGGAATTGCAAGGGATGAATTTGCTGTAACTGTTGCTGCCATTCAGGTGGGAACTGGAAGTACTCAGTTTTGGCCTGGCCAAAACTGAGCACCTTGTTCGGCTTGCAATGTTCGAATTCCTTGTTGCTGAGCCTGTTGCTGCTGTAACTGCAATTGCAGCAGCTCGTCGAGGGCAGCAGCGACTGATTGTTCTGTTGGACGTGTTTGAAGGACTGCAGGCTGTTGTGGATGGTGAGCCCTATCATAGGCATTGTGGGCTTGCCTTCGTTGTCTGCCTGTGATGTTCCTTCATGTATTTCTTGGCATTTTTTGACGTGATAAAACGGAAAGGGTATACATTAAACAATTAATATGATAAATTAAATACGTTAATACGATACATTAAATCAGTTAAATATAGTAAGTAAACGGAACGATATAAATGTGTATATGGAGAATCCAGATCCAGTCTCAGACAGTGGATCTGTGGAAAGTAGAAAATGGCGTAAGGAAAACGACATGGAAATGAAGGAAAGCAAAAGCACAATTTATTTATTCAGTAAACAATGAAGAGATGATTGTTTGAAAGGCACTTACCAGGTCTCATGGCGAAATAGTAAGGATCGATGGAAGGGAAACTGGCAAGCAACAGCAGTAATAAGGTGAAGAATGTTGTTTCTATTTGCCTCTACTAAACTCCTCTGTATCCTTTTGATTTTGTTTTCGATTTATTCTCATCCGTTGTTTATAGAAATTTGTAGGCGCCTTGAAATTCTAAACAATTCTTTGCCTTACAAATCTTTTCTATCCTAAATCAAATACTAAAACACGGAATGATCAACTTTTGCTTTCATAATGACAGGTCTGGATGCAACAATCTGAAGAACGAATTTCAGAAACAGCAATTTTGTGATTTCACTGAAATGAAGCCATTCAAAACACATGCAGTTGTCTTAAAGCTACTCTGCCCTTCCTTGCCATCAACTGGATTGAAGGGCCCCCCTTCTGATATTCGCCTGCGTCTTTTGGAAAGTAATCCTACCCCATCGCTGCATGACATGACGTCATTCGTCCAATGATTTCGAGCAATTCATCATCCCGATGTTGCGTCATCTCAACACGTGCATGCTGTCCAGTCTGCATCCGTGCTTCTCACAATGAAGGCAACGATGTTTCAATTGCCATATGCTGGGAAATTTTGTGAAGGACTGTCCGTGGGGCTCTCAATGTCAATTGTGTTATGGTTGGGGACACACCACCCAGGCTTGTGCCAACAATACCGTAAATCCTCGAATAAGCCCCCGGGGGCTTATTTGCAAAAATGAATTTTTGGGTGGGGGCTTATTCGAGGGGAGGGCTTATTCGAGGGGGGGGGGCTTAATTCAAAGTTTTGCTTTTTCCTCCAAAGTTAACAGAAAAAAGACGACATAGTTTTCTCAATCAGCTAAACTTTTTTCACAAAGTGCTGTGTGAAGATCTAACAATAATTTGTTTATCATCACCACATTAAGCTTTTTCACTTGCCCCCCTCCGGGAAGCGAGCGTACGCGAGCGCCCCCGGCTAGTATACAATAATCTAAGTAGCTATACATCTTAACTATTCTTAGTTCCCAAATGTATATGTAGTCATATACTTTAGCAATATATAATAATCTAAGTAACCATATCTCTTAACTATTCTTAGTTGCACGAAAATCGCGTTTCTTTTTGCCTTTTTGTCTGAGTCAAAGGAAGTGATACTGTATAGCTATTGTCCTGTGGGGGCTTTCTCGAATTAAGATATTATTCTGCACTTATGCTTCCCTCGAATAAGACCCCATGGGGGCTTATTCGAGGGGGGGGCTTATTTGCAAAAATGATTTTTTAGGTGGGGGCTTAATCAAGGGGGGCGCTTATTCGAACGTGGGGGCTTATTCGAGGATTTACGGTAATGGTCGACAGAAGGAGCATGATCAAAGAGGTATGTACTCTTTAAACTTCAACGGGTTAAACTTCAACTTCAAACTTCAACAATGAGGGGCTGGGTTGAATGTCAGCCCCGTATTGTTACTGTTTCTCACAACATCCAACCTCCTCTGTCTGATCAGCCGTTCCTTGCCTTACAAAGGGTCAATGAAGTCCTTTATTTCTCGCCAGATTTACGAACAATTTAGGCCCAAACAACTTTTTCACGCCACTGACCAGAAATGTTATGGTATCACTGGCCAACTTCTTCCGGTACATGGTGTCATACTGACTGAACTCTTCTTGCCAGACAATAGTCGCATCTCGTACCCAGGCGAATTTCTAGTATCTAATAACCTTCTTCAACCATTACAATGTATTTTGGGCTGGGATTTCCTAACCTCCAACAAGCTCAAACTTTCTTGTAATCCAGAAGGTTCCTATTTGCTTGTTGGTTCCCATGGTAAGACCCCTCTCCTGCCAGATTGCTTATCCCTGGGCACCTCTAGCTATTCTCCTGTGACATCTGTGTCAACTAAATCTGTAGACCCTTGCTACTTAGCTCAGCCTTTTGATGGAGGACCTGCCCCTGTTACCATGACAAGTGGTCTTTGTATGGCTGGTCATACAGAAGTTCTAGTTCGTGCACAATGATCTAAAAGTTATAAAGATCATCCACAGCCTATCATCCACAATGTGATGGCCTTGTCGAACGCCAAAATCGGACCTTGCAGGAAATGCTTGGAGCTTTTGTCTCCTCACATAAGGATGAATGGGACTTATGGGTAGACCTCGCTGTATATGCTTACAATACCAGTCATCACCAGTCTACAGGCCTCAGTCCCTATGAATAAACCCCTTGCACAATTCATTTTCAACGGGAGGCTCAAATTTGAGAACGAGGTGATAGGTGTGGTAGATTTTAACTTAACCTAAGGTGACTGACCTGACCACTGGTATTTCTTCCGAAACTTGTTTTATTTGTTGTTCAGTATTGGAATTTTAGTTAATAAGTATGGCTGCAAATAATAACAAAGAGACTGTTAATGTCCAAATGAGGAAGAAGTCGTCTTTAGGTAAACAATGTGCTGCTTTTGGGTGTTACAATTACATGTGCAAATACGATGGAACTCCTACGGGCCTACATTTCTTCAGATTCCCCCAGAAGAACCCCGAAAAGAGATTGTGGTGCAATCTAATATAGCGCCTGGATGGCTTGGATGGCTTTAAAGTGACGAATAATACAATTCTTGGCCAAGATCACTTTCTAGATTCTGACATAAAGCGAGGCCCATGTCGTTGGAACTTAGTTTCTGGCGCAGTTCCATCATTGAAGCTCTTCAACACAGATGCAGCATCTCAGGATACACAACCTAAACGCAAAGCTTCAACAGATCACAGTGCGTATATTGATATCTAACCATCTTCTTCTTCTGCCGCAGAAATCTGTGACATTGATGATTCTCTCTTGGAAAATGTTTCCCAATTTGTGACGTCTTCTACACAGACCAGTTTTTCTTTCGTCAATAGCCCAGTTTTATCAAGCAACGACTCTCATGATTCCACAGCTACTGATCATTGTTACATGGCTACAAGTGAGACTGATCAGAGATGTTATGTTAATCTTCAGCAGAAAAATGACGAACTTTCTTCTCAGCTCGCCCAGTTAAATGCTGATTTGTCTGTGGCAAAATAGGCACTGTTCTCCATTGGCATATTGCAAAATGATGACTCTGCTGTTAAGTTTTACACTGGCTTCCCAAATTATTCTTCTCTTCTTTCTGTCTTCGAATATCTGGAACCCAAATTTGAAAGTATCTCTTACTGGCGTGGCCCAAAGTCCCAACAAGCATCTGAACAAAAAGCAGAAAAGCAAGATGGCGACAAGAAACGTGGCAGCAAAAGATTTCTTCCTAATGTTGAAGCATTCATTCTTGTTTTGATGCGTCTTAAAGTTGGCTTGTTTTTGAATGATCTTGGAGATAGATTTGGTATCTCAGCCAGTGATGCTTCAAGAGTCTTTACCACTTGGATCAATTTTTTATATCATGAAATGCCTCTTCCTTTCCCCTTTCCTTCGAAAGAACTTGTGCAAAAATTAATGCCTGATGAGTTCAAGACATATCCATCAACGAGTGTTATTATTGATTGCACTGAAATTTGCACTGAGGTTCCTTCTTCCATGAAAGCTTAGTCGCAAACATGGTCCGAGTATAAGCACCATAATACTTGGAAAGCTTTGATTGGTATTTCTCCAACTGGTGCTATCACATTTGTGTCGAAACTCTGGTCTGGACATGTTTCTGATAAAGAAATTACAGAAAAATGTGGCATTTTATCTCTTCTTGAGCCTGGCGACAATGTGATGGCAGATTGAGGTTTTGACATAACTGATATTCTACCCATTGGTGTCACCCTGAATATTCCTCCTTTCAAAGGTGCTCATACTCAGCTGACACCCAAAGAAAGTGAAGAGACAGTCTGGATAGCAGCTGCTAGAATTCACGTAGAAAGAGCAATTGGTAGAGTCAAGAACTTTCATATCCTTGATGGTGTTATGCCTTTATCTTTGCATCCAATGGCTGATCAAATTTTTACAGTATGTTGCTTGTTAACAAATTTCTTGCCCTTTTTAGTAATGCCTTCAAGTCGCAATAAGTAATAATTAATTAAATATATCAATGTATCTGTGCAAAATGTATATGTAGTCATATACTTTAGCAACATATAATAATCTAAGTAACCATATATCTTAACTATTCTTAGCTGCCCATATGTATATGTATTCGTATACTTTAGCAATCTAATATATATATTCTGTGATGTCACGTGACGGTGGCGAAAGTCTGCCTAAAACAATAGATTCGACCCGACACAATAGGTCGAACGCCCCAAAACAATGGGCCGAAACGGCGAACGAGGTATCCATAAAGGCTTTTTTTTGAGGCCCTCAATCTGCCCTATTTTTGAGTGAGTTGTTCTTTGCCTGCTGAACCAAAAAGTTATCTATATGAGAGTTCACAGTTTCCACTAAAAGGTTTGGAAATTCTTTGTTTTTGTTCGCCTAATTGGCTATCACGAATAAACCACGGTTTACGCTGGCGAAACTTCCAAATTCGCGTCGCGAATTCCAATTTCGAACAAAGTGTTCGCTCTTCACGTGACGCGTTTCGCCTTTTGCTGCAATTTGATTGGCTCTTTTTGCCCGACCCACGTGGTAGGTCTAATGTAAACAAGCCCAAAGTTTTAATCAACAAATTATGATAAGGGGTTATCAGGCGAGCGTAACGAGCTAACCTATTGTACGTGGGGTTGAAAGAGGCATGAGCCTTAGCGAATGCAGCGCACGAAGTGCGCCAACAAATGTATATGTAGTCATATACTTTAGCAATATATAATAATCTAAGTAACCATATCTCTTAACTATTCTTAGTTGCTAATGCTATGATGAGTGTCAATTGAAAAAGCTTTTAGTTATCTAGTATTTGCAATGTTACGACTATTCTTCGAAATATTACATTTTTGTATTTCCAAACATTTATTTAACAACATATATAATAACCTTTGCTTCGTTACACATTGTGTTTTATAAACTTAATACAAATACTCAAGAAGAAAATTTCTGCCAACCATCATGGATGTATAACCGTTGTCCTCTCTTGACTCGCTTGGTGAAAAACTCTGGTAATACAGCTTTACAATAGAAATGATACAGTTGGGGAAGAATGGATGACTGGATAAAATCAGCATCATATTCAATGGACTTGATAAATAATGGCTCATGATCACCAAACCACACAACAAGATCAACTCTGTCCAAACCAGAACAAAACATCTGCCCTTGAATTTGGTAATAATAAGGATGATTCTTCTTAAGGTGGATCTTTGATGTTCTTGTGAGAAAGAAATGCTTGTCAGCAAGTGCATCTTCAAGAGAAGTTGAAAATTTTGAAAATGGACATTTTATTTCAAGTCCCCAGGAGATGTTACCATGTCGAACTATACCATCTAAAGATGCACCAAGAAAAGAATGAGATTTGGAGATGATGAGGCCTGGCTCTTCTACCGATATATGGCAATGGGCTTTATTCATCTTATCCAAATACAAAGAACGAACATGTGGTTCATACATTTTACCATGTCTTGTACTGGCAGAAGAAAATTCAGAATAAAACATTGATTTCAATTTCGAGGAGGGTTTAAGATCATTTTGTGGTCCCGATAGAGGAGTGAACATCATAAACATCAAATAAAAAACGGGAGGGTCGCTTTAGGGATGCTAAGGGCATGTTAACCCTTCTTGCAACACATGATTTGGCAGAATTATCATCAAACTTCAACTTACAGGTAAGTCTCGTTTAATTTTAAATTCTACCAAATCACATGTTTCATCCGGGTTACCATGAGAATTGAAAGCAAGGAACACAAAATGAATTAATCATTTTCAATATGCAACAAGCTTAACACAATGCTCCACTTTCTAGTTATTCTAACACAGAAGTACTCATCTGGTTCGTTAACGCAACTGGTCTGTCATAAAATTTGCAAAAAGTTGATTCCTCATTCCACCCTGCAGTTCGAATTATCATGTCAGCCGAGACGGTTGCAACAGCTTTACTCGTCGATGCACACCTTGTGCTATGTGCTGAATACATATTTGTATCAATGCCTGCTCCTGCCAAGACAATTTTTAGCCACCGTCCTATGGTTGATGATGTCACTGCCTTGTAAGGCTTAATGAATGATACTAACAGACTGGTTGAATTTCTAAAATTTTCTGTTGCTTTTAGATAGAACTCTAGTGTTTCATAGACGCACCGTTCTTTGATAGGATATTTGTACAATCTTACATTTCCAAACACTTTACCAGGTCTATCTTGTTTAAGGTGCTCTGTTAATGCAAATTCAAAACAATTCTCACTTTTCTTCATGTATGGATCAGAGATGTCGAGGTAAGTCTGTGTATGGCAACATTGTCCAGTCGTTAAAGCAATTAACATTACAAATTTCAAAGTCAACTCCTTCAGAGTGATTTTATCTAAAGGCCACAAAAGACAAAGGTATTCAAGGACAATGTCAACAGACCAAATAGTGTTATATTTTGGGACTGGCTTCTGTTTATTGAATATTCCTTTGAGATATCTGCACACTAATGGGTGCTTCCCTACTGGTATATGATTAGGCTGAATGTGACTGCTGTCAATATTGGAGATAGCTGAACGTGCTGTATTCAAAGCTGAGTAGCTCAAACCTTTTTCATATAAGTTATGTAAATAGCCCAAAACATTGTGCACAGTTGGATGCAGTGGATCACATGTCCTCTTGCTACAAAACTGTATCAATTTACCGAGGTAAACATTGTATTGCTTTTTGGTACTTCCTCGCCAGGAGAACATGATGACATTGGCAATTTCTGGAGAAATTCTGCACTCAGACAGGGATTGCCTGATAATCTGCATACCATCAATGCTAGGTTGCGACATAGCGGATGTGGAAGGTCCTGCTTTGGATGAATAAGATTTTTGGCAGTTGCCCTCACTAGCAGAGGAACATCGATAAGAAGATTCATTACTGCTGAGAAATATGCCTGACTGGGCCACATTGGGAAAACTAGAACACCTGTTGCTTTCTCTTGAACAATTTTCTGTACACATCTAGAAATTAAACAGAATGGAGGAAATGCATAAAATGCATACTGAGACCAATTCACAGTAAATGCATCAATGTGTTTTGCCATGGGATCAGGTTTCCATGACACATAGTTTGGCAATTGGGCATTGAGCCGACTTGCAAATAAATCTATCTGCAGGTTATTGAACAGTGAGAGGATGTTTTCAAAAACTTTCTTAGAAAACATCCATTCCAGTTCCTTGCTAAACTTCCGTGAGAGTGCATCAGCACTTACATTGTTACAACCTGGAATGTGGGCTGCGGACAACCAAATATTTCTAGTCATCGCCCATTCCCAGATCTCTTTTGTAAGTTCATTACACTGAGGCGATTTGCAGCCACCCATTTCATTAATATATGACACAGCAGTTGTATTGTCACTCATAATTCTAACATGGACATTATGGTTTCCATGTAACAATGACATAAGAGAAAATTTGACAGCTAATAATTCTAATGAATTTATGTGCTTTGCAGACTCATTTTTTGACCATAAACCTCCAGTGCCCTCACCATTTTCAATTTTGGCAACCCAGCCTGTCTTTGATGCATCAGTAAAAATAACAATCGCTGGGTGACCATGACTGATTTCCCTTTTTGCAGTGTTTATGTTTTGTATCCACCACTCTAGATCAGCTAGACTATAATCAGAGAGTGTCATTTTTGCTTCAAAATTTCCAAAATTCTCCTTCAATGCATGGTTTTTGTCAGACTCAATATGGCGGTAATGAAGCTGACAAATTCTACCCCTGGAAGACTTGAAGTCAACGAACCAATCAAAGATGAAACCTGACGAATAGTAAACATCTTATGTTTATTGTAAAATTGTTTACACAATTCATAGATCTTTGTAGCTTTCTGATCTGTCAATTCAACAGTCATCAGCACTGAATTTAGAGAGAAACCCAAGTATTCTATGCATTGTGTTGGTTTAACTGCTGATTTTCCAGGATGAATCGTGAAACCTAAGGAAATCAACATCCGAGCGGCAGCCAAGGTAGCCTATTCACAATCTTCATAAATTTCTCCAAAATACAACGAGTCATCAATATAACTGATGCATATGTGACCAAAATTATTGCGCAAGGTTGCAAAAATTGGTTTCATCAATTTGGTAAAAATTCTAGGGCTACTGCTTAGACCCATAGGTAAGCATGTAAAGGTGTATAATTGATTATTCCAAATGAACTTTAAGTATTTCTGGTGTTCCTTAGCAATAGGTATGGAATAGTATGCATTCTTTAAGTCTAATGACATCATGTAACAATTTGGTGTCATTAACTTCAATGCAGTTGCTAATGTATCCATCTTAAAATGATGATAAGATACAGACTCATTCAGTTTCTTCAAGTTGAAAATAACTCGATGGGAACCATCCTTTTTCAGACGAGTAAATATTGGAGAAATATTTTGACCTGGTTCATTCACTGAGCACTCAATTATGCCATCTCGAAGAAATTTTTCAATTTCAATGTCAATGATAGTTTGCTCTGTGTTACTGAAAGTGCATTGTGGTCTGGGACTGCTGTCCCTTGATAAAGGCTCTTTTGCGAAATCAATGTGACAATGAAAAACAACATCATGAATGAAAGGATTAGACGTAATATTTCTCCAACGATCAATAAAATTTTTTAATTTGCCTGCCCTAAAAGGGCTTTGAGATTTTATCAATAAATTGATATTATTCTCACATACCTCATTTACTGGCTCTTTGATTGTTGTTGCTGTCTGTTCTGACAGCTCTGATAGTTCCGGGACTGACCCCGGCCTAATCCTAAAAAATGACCACGTCCCTTCCAATTGTTCTGTTTACCACGACCCATACCTCTAGAGCCATGCCCACGTGGAATTTGGTATGGTTCTGCACGTTGCTTTGGTGTTACTTTGTTGCCCAGCTTATTTGCCTTAGTTAGGTCTTCAACCTCTTTATTTAAATCATCACCAAAGAGGTATGAAGAAACTGAAGCATAATGACAATGAAGCACAATGAAGCATACTGCTTATTGAGGTCACCACAGAGTAATTCTCTGCGTTTCAGGTTGAAATCTCTATTTGCTGACATAAGTAGCATAGCAGCATGTGTCAAAGGAGTCAAGTTGTCACTTCCTGGTTCACTGCTTGAAAGGTTGTTGCAAACTTGCAAAATGGCATATAGAGAAGACATCATTGTTGTCTGAATTTTCTGTAGAGCAGAGTCCCTGTTTTTTGTGTCTTGCTTCAGTTGCTGCCAAATCTGCTTATTTATTTTTGGGGCTACTACATTTGTGCAGTTTTCTGGCCTGAGATGTGCTTTCTGCACAGCATCAAGTTTCTCCTTTGGTAACTTTTCATTCAATAAACTTTGCATTATGTTGCTCAAGACCTTGTCAATAGATGGTCCTGTTTTTTCCCCTGTAGCAAATTGTGTAGCAAAAGATTCAAAATTGCTTTTTCCTGCAGATTCTTGAACAGACTCTGTCTCTTTATTCTTGGTAAAATTTGTAAATTGGTCAATTATACTTGCTCCTTGCTGGTCTTCCCATGAAGCCATTGAGGCTGGATCCACGGCTGGATCTTGCATTTGGTGATTTTCATCACTATTTGCATCCTCTGTGTATCCAAAATCTTGGTACACTTGAGCTACTGACTCTTTAACATTTGCTAAAATATCAGATTTAAAATCTGACATCATTTTAAGCATAGCTGACTGGAAGTCAATTTCCTTGGATGAACTACCCTCAGGGTCTGTTCCTGACATGTTACTTAATTCATTATCAACCATTTCCTTGCCTTTTAGCACACTCTTCCCTATAACAAGGAGAAGAAACTATCAAAACAGGCAACAGACACAACTTCCTCTTCCACACACGTGTGGCGGGAGTCAAACATGTCATATTTACTTTTTATCGTACCACTCGTGGTAAAACGATATAACAAAGTTACCGAAGATGCTTCAAACATGCAACAGCTTTTAAAGATAGTCACTATCTGTAATTTTACATAACAAATCAAGACACATCTTGGTCTGTTGCTGAACATGGCCGTCTTCGATGACCGAACATGGGGCCGTGATGGCCTAACCTAACCTTCCTACACGGCCATGAAAGAGTCATGCAGTGACACGTCACGAAACATGCTCTGTAAAGTTGTCAAACACGATAGAATTCGGTTATCTTCGGTTTATAAAACTGATAGAATTGAATGGAAAAGAACATACCTGACTGAGATCTTATTCCAGCAACACACAGTTTTGCATCTTGACTTCACGGCGATAACAGTGCAACTGATTGACGGCGGTGCGTGCGCATCTCATGGTAACCCGGATGAAACATGTGATTTGGCAGAATCTGTGTTGCTTCCAGGCATCATTGGATGATTGGCCACGGGTGGACTTTTCAATTTCAATAATCTGTGATGAGTCCAGAATCAAAAGAGACTGAGCATAGAATTCCATCATGTTTTTAGAATCAGCACAAGATATATCATAATCATCAGTGAAGATTACAGGATCAGCGAGATTGGCAACAGATAATTCAACAAAGGATTCTTCAAATGGAGAGTCGAATGCATCAACCACTTCGGCAACAATGGATGTATCATTTGAAGGCTGTATGTCAGGCATGGAATGAAAGGCAAAAAAACAACTGTTGGGTATGGATGAAGCAAGGCTAATCTTTAACTTTTCAAAGCGTTCTTCGTGCAGTTGGCGATCTTTGGTTCTACGTGGGTCATGTTGATGGACTGGTTTCTTTACTAAAGTGTTATCACTTCCAAATTTTATTTTCTGGATTATTATCTGCTCAATAGAAGCAGGAGAAACTGAAGTTGAAGATGAAGGAACATTCCAAGCAGATAGCTTAGAAGTACAAGAGACTGGCTGTGGGCAGCTTTGATAACCTTTTTGATTGAAATCTTCAAGTGCAAAAAGGACACCACCAACATGATTACAGTTGCCAAAACAAGATAAACCAGAACCAGCAGGGCGTGTACAAGCTGCACAAGAAACATCACCAGAATCAGAAGACAAAACAATAATAACTTTATACAAGACATTCTTCATTGACGCTTTCATACGCACATCAAAATATGTTGAACTTGCATCTTTTGCCACAGAGAACGATTTGATATAGCCTTCATAAAAGAATTGGAAGGATTTCAGCTTGATATATGAAGTGCTCTTCAATTTAATATGCTTGAACTTCGTCATTCGGATCACAAGATAGTCGTACAGCTGGACGAAAGAAAAGATTGGTGTGCCTCTGAGATCAGATGCCCATGGTAAATGACTGCATCTATTTTTCATGATATCTGCATATTTGAAATACACGTCAATTGATGGAGGTGTTACAGAACATGAATTATCTTCCTCTTGCTTCTTTATCCGAGAAAGACTGGCATAGGCCATCAGAATGAGGTCCGCTTTTGAGCCCGAAATTTTATCTTTATAAGCAACTAAGATCACTTTCAATTCCTTCACAGTTAATTTCCTCAAATCACCCAGACAATTAACTAACTTATCTTCCGGTAACAGTGCTCTCAATTGATCCATGTTTTTAAATAAAACAGGTAAATAAATCGAGCGAGAATTGATAGTTTGCGGTGTTCACTTCGGTAACTGCAGGCAAAGCTAAATCTACTACACCTATCACCTCGTTCTCAAATTTGCGTTGAAAATGAATTGTGCAAGGGGTCTATTAGTATTTGGCCCACCTCGCAAAAACACTTTTAGAATTAGACCTGGGCCTACCCCTCAAGAACCCTCTAACACAGTTTGAATATAGCGAGTCGCTTAGAACCCATCTCAGTAGTTTCCAGGAAATAGCACAGCAAAATTTAGCTCGCAGCAGCCACGACCAGCAAAGCCAGGACCCTTCTCATGGTAATTGGACACCTCTTTCTCTGGATCAATCAGTCTGGTTACGCCGTCCTAAATCATGGAAATTTGGTGGGAGATGGGTCGGCCCATATGAGATAATCTGGAAGCAAGGGGTTAACTATAAGATACGCTCTAAGGATGGAAAGGATATGGCAGTCCACCATGACAGCGTGAAATCCTGCGCTGTCCCATTTAAGCTCGGAGAACCATTTTGTCCCGTTCGTGAAACTGGTGAGATAGCTATATCCCCCAGGAATGTCAAAACTCAAGGAACTTTAGGGCGGGCACGAAACCTTCTACCCCAACAAAACCAGGATCGATTGAGGCCAAACATAAGACCCCTTGCGAGGTTTGGAGAGTACATAACACATTGATTGCTTTATTCTAAAGAGGGGTGGGGTAACGAATTGATCTATTATTATTATAATAATCATCATTATTCCTATTATTGTGCAATTGTATAAAACTTGAGAGTCATGTGCATCTGACAATGAGTCAAAGGCATGTGACTCTAACACACAGATGTATGCTGTTATCGTAAATTGACATTTAGATTGGTGATTTTGAGATACAAGTAAGGTTGTTGTATTTGCCTTTTCTATTCGGGTTCTGCCAAACCTGAATACATTACAGGTTGCAACTATGAAGATTTCAATGATTTCAACATAAATCATCATGGACCTGGAACAACCTTGGAATGGAGATCGGCACTCCAGGCTTCCATACATCATGTGGTCAGGGAATGGATGGAAGTACCAGAATTTCAGTGATTTCTAATAAAATTCAATTCCTTTGCGTGTCCAATGAAGAGTAATCTTAGTGCAACTTAATCAACTATAATTAGAACCGATTGCTTAAAGTGTCCACCGGCTAATTTGATCTGTATTTTTGGAATTTTATATTCTCTAATCGAAATTTCTAATCTAATCTAATCTAATTAATCTAAACATTATAGTACAGGCCCCATTGTGGGTATTTCGTAGTAACGGTTAGTAGGTTAGTGTGTAAGTAAAATAAATGAATAAATAAATCAGTAATTAAATAAGTGAATAAAAAAATAAATAATCTAATTTCCAATTAAATGGGTCCAATTTTGTTTTCTGATATTCTATTCAATCGCAGCGCTTCTCTCCGTTGGGTTTAAATCGAGGTGTTTCTGCCACGCTCAGAAGTGCATGAACATTTGCATCACAGGAAAATGGACCTGGAACAACCTTCAAATGGTTTCCATGAATCATATGGTGGAGTCACCGATGGAAATCTGAGGATCTGAATCATTTCAAATTAAATCATGGCAGAAAACAGGGACCTAGAACAACCTTGGGATGAGAATCGGGAATTCCATGAACCCGGTGCTCGGAAATAGATGCAACTTTGAGCATTTCAATAATTTCAATTTAAGTCATCGTGGACCTGGAAGAACCTTGGAATGGAAATCGGGACTTGGGGTTTCCATGGATCGTGGGGTTGGGGAATGCTGGCAACTGTGAGGTTTTCAATTACTTCAAATAAAATTGTATTCCTTTGCGTGTTCGACGAAGAGTTATTTTATTGCAACTTAATTGACTTTAATAAGAACCCATTGCTTAACGTGTCTGCCGGCTTTGATAATCTAATATTACTATTCTACGTTGTCACGTGACAACGGCTCGACAGTTATCATGTGACCCGTTTCGCCTTTTCCTGCAATTTGATTGGCTTTGGCAACTTCATGTGAACAGTGACACGTTTTTCGTTTTCATGCAAATTTGCCCTCGGCTGGCACCAGGTACTTTTGGAGAAGACGCAAGTTTTTGTTTTGTACACAAAAAGATGAGGTGGACACCTGTCAAAGTGTTTTAAGAGCGGAATTATCTTTGTAAAGAGCTGTTAATTGTTTGAAAGACCCCTGGAGAGTTGCAGGAAACAATGGAGAACACAGGTGATAGCTTTTTTTTTCTAATGAGATACTTGTAATTTTTGTGGTAGGTGACCGCCATTGTTGGTTCGGCATGCTAACAACGCTTAGGCCACGATCAAATTTTTGAATTGTTCCAGCCCTATTTGCACGACTTTCCCCATTTAAATTTTTGACAAGTGTTATCTGATAACACAACTAAAATAATGTGTTGTTTTTTTTTCTGTTATTTTTTGTTATTTTGTTGTCTCTTTACGATTTCCAACAAAATTGCCTTTCACTCAGGAAGGAGCAGTTTTTCAACCTACAGGCGTTGTTTTTGCATTTGCGAAAATTAAATTTTAGCCTGCCACAATTGATTATTTTTTACCCAAACTCTTTTGATAATTATTCACCACCATATTATCTTCATGTTGGTGTTTTTTGAGTTCAACTGGATTACTATTTGTCACGCTAAATACTATTTTTACTTGCTAAAGTTTTCTCAAAGGTTTTGCTTTTTGCACGGCTCCGAAATTTCATGAAAACAACTTCCACTAAATTGTCTCTAACAATTCAGTATTACTTATTTAAGAGATGAGACTATTTGCAACATGTTTGCTGTATCCTGAGCTATGTACTGATACATTTTTTTATGGGGAAGGAGTTGGAATTTTGGAGGATGGATTGACTTTTCTGTGACAAATCTTTTTCTGCAAACTTTTTACACTGAAATTATCAATTTTCAGAACGGGTTTTCAGGGGCGCAGGGCGGTCGCTTGCCAGGGAGGAGAATCAATCTCCCCACTTTATGCGCTTTAGAAATGTTGCGTCATATGTGTGTTGGTATGTAGGTATCTATGTATGTATGTATGTATGTATGTATGTAGGTACTTATGTATGTATGCTCCGGGGAGGGAGCGAAACGACCATGCCTGGCTAGTCTAATTTCACTATTCTGCGCAGTCGCATGACAAGGGGTCGAAACTAAAGCAAAGCAATAAAGTCGAACTGAAACAGTAGGTCAAAGACTCAAAACGATGGAACGAAATGGCAAACAATAAGGCTTTTTTCAATGGGGTCACAAAAAGTTGAGACTTGCATAGAAAGGCTCGGTTTCTAGAGTAGACAAAAGTTATCCATTTTTGGAAGCCTATTTTAAACGAATTTTTGAGTTTTTCCATTAATTATTTCACTAATTGTGCTATCACGAAAAAACGATGGTTTACACTGGCAAAACTTCCAAATTCGCGTCACGAAATCCATTTTCGAACAAAGTATTCGCTCTTCATGTGACCCGTTTTGCCTTTTCTTGCAACTTTATTGGCTCTTTCGCAACTTCACATGAACAGTCACGAGCAAACTTGCATGATAACAAAAATGGAGGTATAGTAGGTATAGTAGGTATAAGATAGTATGTAGGTACAGTAGGTATAGTATGTTGGTATGGTATGTGGTATAGTAGGTATAGTATGTTGGTATAGTATGTAGGTATGTATGCATGTATGTATGTATGGGCATGAGCGGGAGCGAATGCAGCGCGTGAAGTGCGCCAACCAGTTTAAGCTTTTTTTACTTGACGGGTTGGGGCGAACGAGCGAAGCGAGTGATGACTCCTAGTGAAGAGATCAAATGCGACTATGCGAAATAAAACAAGACACAACTGAACATATACTAGAATGCAACGTCATAAGGAGATTGCACAATGTGAAAGGAATATAAAGAAAATATATCAATTCAGAAAAAATTTCCACACAAAGGAAAATAGTCAAAAGTGTTCAAGCAACGCATTCATATAAGGAGAAAATGATATTAAAAAACGATGTCAAGACTTCGCTTTAAAATGATGGCCCCAGTCCTGATTGAAGCCTGCCGAGGCAGAGAGGGTCTGATTAAAGAATCACAGAATCGCAGAAGAGAAGTATCACAGGAGCAAGACGCAGAAATCAGATGAGGCAGTATCGTCAGTATCAAGGACAGTACAACGAACAACATCACCCTCCAGAGCCAGATCACGCCGATGCAGAGCTTGCAACCCTCAACGATCTTCAACAAATGCTACTCGAAAACAGTCAGCTAGAAGATCCTGAATATCAGCCATTTCCAGCACAGTGTCCCCTTCCACAGATGCAGCCAATGGAGATGGACATGCAACCAGAACTTCCCATTCAGAATAAAGAGCTTCTAGCAGCAGAACAACCTGTAGACATTGAGATGCCAGATGCAGCCCCGGTACCAGATGAATATCAAATACCAGAACCCTTTGAAGATCAGCAAATGCAAGTTTTCAACCCTGTCCTCGAGGACATTGAAGCTGAAAACCTCACCCCCTTCTCCCCATTACCATACCATCTGAACAAAAAGAACAAATGTATTCATTGTGGTCAAAAGTACTTCATAGAGGAATTTAACACAAAAAACAATACAACAAATGTTGCATGGGAGGTTTAATTGCTCTGGATCAAATTGAACCACCTCCAGTAAGTGTCATGCATTTATACACTGGTGATACTGCCAAATCAAAATATTTCTTAAAGCACTTCTGCCAATACATCTCATTAATGGCTATGGCATCATGCAAGGCTAACATTGTACGTCATGCCAGAGCTGGACGACCAGTTATCACAATTCATGGACAGGCATATCACATGACAGATAATTGATACAATATGATTCATTATTAATATAACTTATTATTCGTTTATGCTGGCTACAGTTGAATTTTTATGACCCTAACTTATGATTTGCATCATTAACAGGTGTAACAGAAACAGACAGATCCAGAAAATACACAGAACTCTACATCATGGATATGAAGCAACCACTGCAGAAACGGCAAAACACTGCAAGAAAACGACATCTTGATTTGGACATTGTTGCACTTCTCCAGAATAAATTAATGGCAGTCAATTGATTTGCACAACATTATCGAAGCATGGGTGAAATATTGGAGAAACAATGGGAGCAAGCTATTGCAAACAATCAGCCTGTTCCAACATTCAAAATTATCATAACACGTTGCCCACAACAAGATCACAGATACGAAAATCCCACTGCCAGAGAAATTGCAGCTATATACACAGTACAAAATGGAGGTGCACCAAATCCTGTTGATAGAGAATTGCAAATTCAAACAAAACGCAGAGATCTTATGAAGATTTACACAAGCAGTCCAATTGCCGATCCTCTCACATATTCATTGACATTCTTTCACCGTGACAGGGGTTACAGTTTGGACCTCACAACAGCACAACAATCGAGACCGTCATACCAGACTGACCCTCACTGAATACTACACATACAGAATCTAGGTCAGGGATGCATTCTCAACCATCCACATTGCATCACTGCTCTTTCAACAGTATCTGGTAGATGCGTATACAAAAGTAGAAGGCAATAAACTGCACTGGAGTGTGAACAATCAACGCCAGCTTTGTGTTGACACATACCGTGGCCCAATGGATCATCTCCAACGAAGAGCTGAAATCGATAACCAGATCAGCCCATACATATTGATGTTGACCGTGTTACCATTCTACCCTCAACATTTCCAGGCAGCCAAAGAAACATGTATCAACACTTTCAAGATGCAATGACAATCGTAAGGAAGTATGGCAAGCCAGACATCTTCCTCACAATGACTGCCAATCCCAAATGGAAAAAGATAGAAGAAAACATTCATCCATATCAGACGGCCAATGATCAACCAGACAATGTCACATGAGTATTTCAACTGAGACTCAAAGAACTACTCCAAGACATACTAGAAAACCACATTCTTGGACATGTTACATCACATGTGTATGTCATAGAATTTCAGAAAAGAGGATAGTAGTATAGTGAAAAATATGGATGAAGTAGAGTGAAAAATATCAAGTACATTTTCAAATATATGTAAAAAGGACATGATATGGCACATGTTGAAATTATTGAACAAAATCAACAGCAAGTACCTCAACACATTAAACACGATGAGGCACACCAATACATTAATGCAAGATATATTCGACCAAATGAAGCTGTCCATCGGCTTCTGCAGTTCCACATGCACCACAAAAGCCACATAGTCAAACGGCTTTCTGTTCATCTACCATTTGAGCAACAAGTCATCTTTCATGACAATGATGATGAACAAAGGCTCAACAACATTGGTGACAGAACAAAACTTACAGCATGGATTGAACTCAGCCAGCAAGATCCAGCTGCAAGTCAGTACCTCTATCGTGAGATACCAGATCACTATGTCTTTCAAGAGCGTTCAAAAACATGGACAGCCAGACAACGAAGAACAATGCCAATCATTGATAGAGTAAATCAAGTGCAGCCTAGACCTTGCGAGCAAAGATTCGCACCGAGACCGTTGCTTTGGCATAAATCAGGAGCTACGTCATTTGAAGACCTTTGTACAGTATAAGGTCATCTATGTGATTCCTTCAAAGATGAAGCATTAGCTCTAGGGCTATTAGAAGATGATGCCGAAATCACAAGCTGTCTTGATGAAGCTGCCATCTTCCATATGCCTTCACAACTGAGACAGTTGTTTGCATCATTGCTACTCTTTCAAGTGACATCAGACATCAGAACTCTCTTCAACACCCTGAAAGAAGCATGGAGTGAAAACTTTGTCAGACGTGATAAACTCAACAATCCAGACAAAACCTTCCAAGACAGACACATCAATGTCTACATGATATTGACAACAATTGGAAGGCTCATGGTTTGTCAATCACCAATTACGATCACCTTCCTCAGCAACTGGCCAACTTTGTCATTCCAGAACAAGGTTATTTACAATTTAATATCATGATATTCACTGCAATAGTTTACCCAAGAAATACTTCTATTCATACCAAATGAAACTGTTGTTCATGTTTTCAGAGGAAGATCACATGGAGGTTGCTAATGAAAGAGAGCAAGGAGAACAAATGCGCTCTAAATTGAATCCAGAACAACAAGTGGTATACACAGCCATTATTCAAGCAACTGAGGCACAATCAGTACAGAACTCTCACTTTCTCGATGGACCAGGTGGCGCAGGGAAAACATTTCTCTACAACACGTTGGTTAGCAACCTCAATGCTTCTGGACACAAAGTTCGGTGTATGGCTTGATCAGGAATTGCAGCTACACTGCTTATTGACGGCAGAGCATCACATTCACAATCGCAAATTCCAATACCATTGACGCTGGAATCAACATGCAATGTCAACAGATAGAGCCAAAGAGCCCAACTTTTGCGTGAAACAACCCTGTTCATTTCATTTTTCATTTCATTTGAGCATTTCATTTCATTTGTTCAAATGGGACGAGGCCTTAATGACACCAGCATTGGCATTACAAGCAGTTGACAGACTGCTTTGGGATGTCACACGAGTTGACAAGCCATTTGGTGGCAAATTCTTGTTACCTGGTAGAAATTTCAGACAGGTTCTACCTGTTGTTCCCAAGGCAGGAAGGTAGAAAATCGTTTCAGAGAGTCTTAAATCATATCAAATCAGTGATTTGTGGGCACAGTTTCAACAACATTGCCTGCACACAAACATGAGAGCTGTTCAGGATGAATCGTACAGAGAATCATGAGAATGGCCCTTAAGACTCGGCAACAAACAAGAACAACTGGACAATATCACTGGAAAATATCACTTTTCCACATCAAATATGCATATCTTCGCAAGAGGAAATGCTCAACTTCATATATGCCGCCAAACACACCACAGTCATACCTCATGCTGGATCCCGTAACAAGGTCAGAATGTTATTGTCTTACCCCAAAGAATGACTTTTCACACCAAATCAATGACATTATTCTGGAAAGACTACAAACTCCTGAAAGAACGTATTACAGCACAGACAGTGCCGTAAAAGAGGATCCAGATGAAGAAGCAGCATATCCAATTGGGTTTATCAATCCAACTCCTAATGGATTGCTGTTACACCGACTTAAACTCAAAATATAATCTTCCTATGTAATAATTATATATACATGAAATGTACATTAAAGCCGACTTTCCTTCAGTAATTATAATAGTGTTATGCAATACATATTGTAATTTCCAACTCTCTTCATTTAAAGCTGGTGCAACAATCATTCTTCTGGGGAATCTAAATCCAAAGAAAGGTCTTTGCAATGTCACAAGACTGATTGTACACCATCTCCGATCTAGGTCCTGTGTAGCGCCTGTATCAAAAGAGATATACTTTGCCATGCTCTCCGATTTTGCCTGTGGGAGAGTGGCTTTCCTTTTCTCTGTGAAAACTGCAATCTGTCCATTGACAATAGTTGTTTTTGACAAGAAATTGCATATAAGATAAATATTATCCCTCTCTCATCCCAATAACTAACGATAAGTAATGTACTTTTAATTAAAAGGCTTATGCAGCCTAAAATTACATCTAGTTTATTATATTGGCGAGTTTTGTACCCATGGTTCCGAGAATCTGGCGGCTTTATTTATTTTCAAAACTACTCGGAGGTCTTCCCAGTAACGTGTATATTTGCAACGCCTTATTGTTTTTCGAAATTCATTTTGGTTTTCGAGATATTTTGAATTTTTTAACTCGAAAATTCTTCGCCCTTTGTTTTCCCGTAATGAGGCTATTCTCTTTCGTGTGAGAGGATGGAGTGTGTGCTGTTCTTTTGCCTTTTGTTGCGTGCGGGGGGCGTGTCGAGAGCTTGGACGCGTACTGAATCTTTCAATGAACAAAACGTGTTGTGCTCGGCGACCCCCTGACCATTACGGCGTCTGGATGATGTTATGTTTCTGGATAGATCGATCCTGCGTTGTTTTGCGTTTTTCGAAACAATGAAACCCTCTTACGTTTCGCACATATTCCTTTGCGTCCTTTGTTACTCTGGCATTTGATTGACGAGGGAGTTAACCCTTCCTTGGAAAATGTGCTTTGCTTAGCAACTCTGTTTGCTTTGAATCTGTGATTTTAATGTAATTTTGATTTGAAAGGCACGCAAATTTTATATTCGAAGCGCACACGAATTTTGTTACTACGAAATTCATTGCTGTTGTTCAAGCAGATAGCCAAGGAAACTTTTCACTATTTCCACGCAAACAGTGGTAAGTACGTTTCCCTTTATTTCTACTCATTTATTAATCTGTAACTTCTGTTTTTGTCATTTGTCATTCTTTCCCGTCGTTTTTCAACGTTATATTTTTCTACATCATTTTCTATTTCTCACAGATGCACTTTTTAGTACTGGATTGCGTTTTATGTTTTGTGTCTGCTTTTAGTTAATGTAATTTATGTTATCTCTTCTTTATAAATCGTTTTTTTGGTCTCACAGGCCGACAGCGAAGGGAAAACAAAAAGGCCTATCAAAGGGTTGCACGGCAACAACAGCCTGATGAAACAGTTCAAACACGGTCAGCACAAGGACGGTCTGCCGTTCCTGTTGACAAATTGCTACAATTGCAACTCCAGCACGGCCACACTCAGCAACCGGCAGTTCACATGCAGCAACCCCAACAAAGAGTGGCTCGAGTGAACGCCATTCAGTTATTGCCCACACCCAACGCAGCAGGAGGGGAAGGAACGGAAGCTGATCCAAGATGGATGCCACAGCAGCCCTTCCAGTCCTTCCCGCAACCGCTGCAACAGGCCCACCCAATGCATCCCTACCAATTCATGCAACAACAGATGCATCCATTGCAATTCCTGCAATGGATGAATGCAGCAAGAGCAATGTCACTTTTGGAAGACGATGCAGAGCACAGACGTTGCTTGCGAGATGCAGTGGTCGTACACATGCCGGCACAGATTAGACAATTGTTTGCAACACTCATCCTGTGTCAAACTCCGCGCAACATTGATGCTCTCTTCATAGAATTCCAAGAAGACATGGCAGAAGATTACATCAGACACAATCTGCTGCAGGATCCAAATGCAACATTCCAGCAGCAACACATCCACATGTGCCTGGCTGACATCCAGAGAAACCTGCAAATTCAAGGAAAATCCCTCAAGCACTTTTGCGAGATGCCGCAGCTACCTGCCGACTATGCACAGCCACGACAGGATCTGTGGTTTCAGTTCCAACGATTCAGACTCATTACAAACATGAGAGCTGTTCAAGATGACACTTACCAAGCATTCTCAGACTGGCTTCCCGAATAGGCAATGGAGTAGAACCTGACGATGATCAAGATCAGATCAGCCTCCCACAGCAAATCTGCATCAAGTCACTTGAAGATCTCATGAACTCCATTTATCCTCAACCGAATCAGCAGATGCACATCTCTTACTGGATCCAAACACCATGTCCGAGCGTTGTTATTTGACACCAAAGAACGAGTTCTCACATCACATCAACGAGTTCATTCTGCAAAGACTTCCGACAGCCTGGCAGCAATATCTCAGCATTGACAGAGTCGAGACAGATGATCCAGAAGAGGCTGCAGCATATCCAATGGAGTTTCTCAATGCACAAATCCCGGGCGGAATGCCTCTACAGTCACTACAATTGAAGGTATGCACACTATATTTGAGCACTTCATTTAAAATTTTCTTGCCTTACTCACTCTATGCTCACTTAATCTCATTTTTCTTTAGTTTGGAGCCACAATCATTTTGCTCAGAAACATCAATCCTGCAAAAGCACTATGCAATGGAACACAACTAATTGTGAGAGATTTCAAACGACACATCATAACTGCAGAGATCATCATAACTGAGAACAAGGGCCAGTGTGTTATGCTTCCAGGCATTACTCTGACCTGCCAAGATTCATCACTGCCGATCTCCATTGCAAGAAAACAATTTCCGGTCCGACTTGCTTGCTGCCTCACTACCAACAAGGCACATAGACAATCATTGAAATACGTTTGCATTTACTTACCAGACCCTGTTTTCTCCCACGGACAACTGTACGTTGCCATGTCTAGAGCCAAACCGTTCTCTGGACTCAAGGTGTTAACACCCGGCGGCAACAAAACCACAAACATTTTTTACAAGGAAGTCCTGTGAGTTCTCCAACAACATCACCTCCAACCAGAGAGGGTACGTAAATACACTAACACACCCCTTCACCTCATTTAGAGAGCACGGTTATTCAACGACCATGACTGAGTGTGGCACAAGACCTATGAATGATACCAAACAGCATAGGTAATCCTCATGAATGATACCAAACAGCATAGGCAATCTCCATGAATGATACCAAACAGCATGGGGATAAGAGCTGTGAATGATACCAAACAGCACAGGCACAAGAGCTGTGAATGATACCAAAGAGCACAGGCACAAGACCTATGAATGATACCAAACAGCATAGGCAAAAACCATTCGCTGCAATCAGTCCAGCTCTCACCAACATTCCCCACCACACAATGTCATTCTAACTCCCCAAGCTAACCCAGCATCTACTTCTATACATTCATCCTTTACTAATATTGCTTTATCTAACCCATAGATATCATTATTTTACATAATATAATCTACAATTTTCCATGAGTTATACTTTGCCATGTACCTTGATGTTGCCTACGGGAACATGGATTTCCTTTTGTCTCTGTGAAAGCTGTCTACACCCCCTCCATTCATGAAAAATCAAGTTACTGTGTACAATCTTCGCAAAATATTCTACCAATATATACAAGTTTTGTGTCATTTACTACCACCATGGCAGCTTTCACAAAAAAGGAAAACTCAAACAATGGATGCTCCTTGACGTGGTGTTTGAGTTTTTTACTAATGCATCCGGCAACACCCCTAATTTTTTTCTACAGCCTGAATCTATAATCGCACACAGAACAGCCCACATCAACAGGATTTTCATATATATCCATGCACATAGCAACACAATTTCTCAGGTACGTTAAAATTTACTGAAATATTTCATCCCCTCTTATGTATGCATCTTGCGGTCAAAACTGTATAATATATAATAAACATCCTTTCTTGCATGTAGAAACCTTCCACACACTCAATTACCGTTTACCATGGAAATAAAAGATAATCAAGAATTCAATTCAATTGTTGGTTTTTCAATTATATACCATTGACTTTCATTTTCTACAGTCCGAACGAGGCTTGCCCTCCACATGCCATCTCACCCTCCAATGGCCGACATTTTTTCCAACTTGATACATCGAAACCCTGTGACCTCCACCCTTGGATACATGAAAAGGCCTACTTGCACAAAAGAAGAACACTTAATTCATAAAATAGTGGTAACATTGTAAAGTCAATCATAACTGTTTACTAAAATGAACATAACCTAACACTTTCCAGATTAGATTGTTTCTTTGAGGTTTTTAACAAAAAGCATCAATTTAATTTGACTTTCAAAAGTGAAATTCTACCTGTGGTGGAGTATTCGCTCTTTCGTTGCAGGGCTGCCGGCAGACAAATCAGCACTCACTTTGCTTCGCACTCACGGCTTTCACACAAATACTCTTAGACACCAATTTCAGTTTGTAAAACTTAAAGTTGAATTTAATTGCATTGTCAGTCTACCTGGAACAATCGCACATCCTCTTTACTTTCCGTATGTGCACACTCAGCCACTGCGCAAGAACATTTTCCTCAAGTTATTATTTCAAGACAAAGATAAACACCATCATACGCTTTTATTAATATTTTATCTTAAATTGAATATATATTTTGCTATTCTATTTTTTTTCCTTTTTTTCTTTGCTCTTTTCTTCCTTTCTTCCCTTTCTTTGCTCTCCCCTCTCTTTCTCCCAACAACATATGTATGTGCACCTCAGTTTCTTTTCTAATAACAAAACATCCATCAAAGTCTTAATAATTCATCACAGCAAAGCAGTTTCTATAATAAAAATAGTACGCAGTAATATTCAGTTACATACCCCACTTCCGCAACATCTTTCCTTCACCATCTCTAAGGGTGAATTTCAATTTTTCCTCCTTTGCGACCTTCTTCGCAATTTGCCACTTCAGGCCACGCATCCCCTTGCTCTTATCCCATTCAACAACCTACAATAGACAGCAACATCAATTCATTATATAAAAAACTAAACCAATGCTTAAGTCCAAATATCTTCACAGTTGTCCACCTAACTATTCACTTTACATACATCAAATGAGTACATACTTCTCTCTTCTTTGTAAATAATGGCTACATTTAATTTCGCCATTTTTCCTTTAACTTCAATTCTTCGTACAATCGCAATGAAGGTTTTGATGTTGCCCTCCAAGCTTATAAGTCTTTCACCTAACCACACCTGCAGAAATAGGTTCTCCCAAGTGGGGAATGATGCCGCAAAAACAAGTTGACTTTGAAAAGAATTCTAACAGCTGTTTTTAAGGTGTGACTTCCAAACTTGTATTGTCTAATTTTGCTCTTTTTGGAAAGTGCCACATGGGAAGTCTGTAATAATTGATGTTCAAAGCCGAAAAAAAACAACTTCATTGTGTTGGGCGCAAAAAAATTTAATCCCTACAATTTGAAAATGTCCACCTACTTTCCCTGAATTATGCCGTAGGTTTTCCCTACAACCTACAAACTTCTAAAAATCCTCAAAATAGGTAGAAATCCCTACGCGTGGCAACACTGAATGAAATGAAATATTCGATTGGATTGTGATTTCCAGAACAAAGAGAGCCTGTCAGTAAATGTCTAAGAATATAAATAACACGAAGGTGTGTAGCAAGTAACAATGGAAGTAAATAAGGAATCACAACAATGACTCATGGTGTCAAATAAGTTCAACAGCACCCTTCCAGCAACCAAAATAACATGAAATCAAGAAATATCATAATAACATGATAAGATTCAATATTTCTTCAAAATTTCCCTACAATATATATTTCCTTTAAAATTTCCTTAAACGTGCTAAATTTTCTGAATTTCCCTGAATTATCCCCTAGGTTTTCCCTACAACCTACAAACTTCTAAAAATCCCCATGATAGGTAAGAAATCCCTACGCGTCGCAACAATGAATGAACTGAAACATTCGATTGGAGTCAACATTACATACAGCGCCAACCCGATCTAATACACCCCAGGTTCCCCAATTGTTAAAATGCTATTTTCAACATCTTCTTCATAAATAATATAACCGTGTTGCATTTCTAACACTATCACATCCTATTTTTTCTTTCCATTCTTTTTAAGGGACAATGAACTTGCTCCTGGAGATACAACCATGGCGCTTCAATACAATATTTTCATACATTTATGGTCTTTATTGTTCAACGTCATCAGATACGTTTTCTACACAATTTCCTTTTCGCTTTCCTTGGAACTTGAGTTTTTTCTCAGCTCAAACAGCTGCTGTAAAGCGGTAAAGGTGTCAGCATCAAAGGCGGGCGCCTTTGATTCGGACATTTACAACTTAATCAACCCCTTTACAATTGCTTACCTTTACAATTAATCAACCCCAAATACACAACAACAAGCAAATGCGAAAACCAGTAAAACCAGTTTTCTGCAACTCTATAAATCAACACTGCCAGCATCAACCACTCTCACAAACACTAGAACACAACAAGGAACGTCAAAGCCACGAGAAAAAACACACGAATAAACCAAGGTAATTCAAACTCATTCTGTATGCCTTTCATTTTTCAGTTTTCTCAATTAAACACATTTGTTATTTTCATTCTGACACAACTGTTTCTACAATTCTAGCATACAACACATTTTTAGATTTGCGAGCTTCACAGCAAGCTTCACAGGGAATTTTAACCAAGCTATTCAATCATAAAAAGGTCATAGGCCGTCGCCTGTGGCTTTCTATCTTGCTTTAAAATGGACTTCCGTTGCACATATCGCAAGACTAAGAAATTTTCATGCAGAAACGTAGTTTGCGATGTAGCTAATAAGATGCAAAAAACCCCCATTCGTAAGTGTGCACAATAGCGTGAAATTGGGGGGCTAAGTTACGACTCAAATGATGACGTCATCTATTTTCTAAAATAATGAATATATCGCCTCACATACTCAAAAGTAACAGAAAATGCATATTATACTTTTCTCTTTCACTAATTAATCATGTTTAGCAAAAGAATTACACCAGGTTAGTATTTATGGGGGCTGGGAACACAAAAGCTTTCATGTAGCTGCGGAGGAGCATTTGGTAAAACAGAAGTTATATGGATAACTTATTACGGGCTTCGCTGCTAATTTTTCATAAAATCCCACATTAAAACTCAAATCCACACCTTATTTCAAATAATAACCCGTCCAATTCCAGTGATGTAGCAAAAGGGGGCACTTGCCCCCGGAGCCCTGGGTTTAAATGGGCACAAAATCTCCAAATTTTCCAAAAATCTTCTTTATCTGGGTGGATTTTCAGATTTATTATATAATATAAAAAAATGTCCGGAAAAGTTGTCAATTTGGGCGAATGGATAGGACAAGCTGCGATTATATGATTTCTATGGAGGCGCAGGGCCGTGGAGAGACGACCTGGGCCCCTGAGCGAAGCGGAGGGATGGGCCCTATAGCGCCGTAGGCAAAAAATTTTTGGGTACCACGCCCTTTTACAGTGGACCACCCCTTTTACAATAAACCACACCCTTCAAACCACTGCTTTTTTCTTCAATGCTATTCAATGCTTTTCAGTCACTATTCAGTCACTAAGTTTTGCAATTGTGCAGCAGCCATAGTATTGATTCTACATAAACTGCAAGGATAAAGTAATTTAGAATTGGGATGCGACTATCTGGCTATTGTTGCAAAGATACAATATTTAACATAGTTTCCTGCTGTAATGGTTGACGATACTTGAAACAGTAGCTTGCGAGCTTTCATGTTTGCGAAGTCGTTTATGATGTCCTTAAAATCAAGAGTTTTTGCAATGTCACTTTCAATGCTCAACACTGCAAGATCTGTCAGCTTTTCCTGAGTCAACGTGCTTTGCAAAAAGTTTTTTATCAGCTTGAGTTTGCTGAAGAAGCGCTCTGCTGATGCAACTGTCACAGACAACGTACAAAATATTCTGAGGGCAGTGCGAACATTGTAGAATATTTCTTCCAGGTGAAACCTCGCTATCTGGTTCAGAAGCGCGTGAGGATTCAGTGCTTTCTCCCCAAAACTTGTAATATCCACGGTTTTCATGTGCACTACTTCTTCTTCGAGTACCACTGGACTGCTGTCATGTCCGTACCTTTTGCCAAATTTAACGCGCGCATCGTGAATTGCTTCGTCAGAAAGCTCCAGATATTGCCAAAGAAAAGAGAAAAGCTCATTGATGTGATATGCAGCTTCATAGCGTGTTGTTATTCCTGCAAGAATCAGTTCTATAGAAATGTAAAATACTTCACGTTTGAAAGCACTTCCATGAATGCTTGACTGGCTGTCTTCAGGATCCTCAAGTAATGAGCGCTTATGTTTGCGCTCTGTTAGAAATTCAGCAGAAATGCTCATGGCAGTGGCAACTAAAATGCCCTCGTCGACAATTTGAAGCCATTTCTCGCGGAGTTGCTTCAGGTCGGCGACAAGCCTCTAGAGATCGGCAACTTCAACATCTATAGTTGCTTTTCTTGCTTGCATCACCTGGTTCCTTTGAAAGGTGGAGCTTTCTGATGAAGTATTTCACGATGCGTGCGTTAAATTTGGCAAAAGATACGGAGATGAAATAAGTAAAATGGCGCTCGAAGAAGAATTATTGCACATGAAAATAAAAAAATTAGGCAGACAGAATTTACCGAACCCTTCAGGGCCCGGGCCCTGGACCTACCACCCCCTCTAACCCCCCTCTCTACGCTCCTGTGGAAGCGCCAAAATAATGTTTACCCCCGGGGCTGACTATGCTCTCTACGCCCCTTGCAGCGGGTACCACTAAACTGTGAGCGAAAGTAGTAGAGTGTTGGGAGCCAGAGTTCCATGGAATCCAGGTTACCCTATTACCCGGCATATAAGTGGCATTAATACTGTAGAAGTAACTCTGCCCGAAAATCTTACCAGATCTCAACTGGACGCCTCTGGGGACAGCTTGCTTTACTAGCTTTTATTACAATTCCCATACTTAGTACCTTGCCAATCCATTCGCCCAAATTGACAATTTTTTCGGAATTTTCTTTACATTGTATAATAAATCTAGAAAATCCACCCAGATGAAGAAGATTTTTGGAAAATTTGGAGATTTTGTGCCCATTTGAACCCAGCGCTCTGGGGGCAAGTGCCCCCTTTTGCTACATCACTGGAATTGGACGGGTTATTATATTAAATAAGGTGTGGATTTGAGTTTTAATGTGGGCTTTTATGAAAAATTAGCAGCGAAGGCCGTGATAAATTATCCATATAACTTCTGTTTTACCAAATGCTCCTCCGCAGCTACATGAAAGCTTTTGTGTTCCCAGCCCCCATAAATACTAACCTGGTGTAAGGCTTTTGCTAAACATCATTAATTAATGAAAGAGAAAAGTATAATATGCATTTTCTGTCACTTTTGAGTATTTGAGGCGATATATTCATTATTTTAGAAAATTGATGACGTCATCATTTGAGTCGTAACTTTGCCCCCCGATTTCACGCTATTGTGCACACTTACGAATGGGAGGTTTTTTGCATCTTATTAGCTACATCGTAAACTACGTTTCTGCATGAAAATTTCTTAGTCTTGCGATATGTGCAACGGAAGTGCAAGATAGCAAGGGACAGGCGACGGCCTATCAGTTAAACTTTTACATTTTACGTGGCATTTTTATTTTATCATTACTTTCATTATTTGTATTTCATTATATTATTAAATACATTCTGACACGCTTTTCTAACATTTTCAGCATGGAGAAGGATTTAAACACCATCGTAAAAACATCGCGAGACACAGTTGCACGTTTAGACCAAACGTGCGGCTTCATCGACAGAAATACACAACTGGCAAACCACTGCTATCAAAAAATTCGGAATTTGAACCGGGTAACAAAGGCCAGAGTAAAAGAGGGAATCGCCAGAGCGAAATATAGCGAGAAAATAGCAATGGAATTGTTAGAGAAACACTTCCAGCAAAAAATAGAACTATCACTCCAAGAAGATGACTTCGACGTCAGCATGTTGCCACCAGACGAAATGCAGCCACAACAAGAACAACCACACCCGACTGAACTTCAAAAAATGATGAGTCCCAACCACAGGTAAACGATGACGAACCTAACGATCACAACAGCACAGAATAACAGATACATAACAACAACTAACTAACAGCAACTACAACTAACAGGCACCAAAACCTCTAACAGCACAGCAAAATACATTTTCCTTATACCGCCAATATGTTGACGTCGAAGTCACAATCATTTAATCAAACTTATTGCTGTTATTTTTACTACATATGTGTATTTACTATATCCCTAACATAATTTTCATAATTATTCTAATTATTATCTGTTATTGTTATTTCCAATTGTTATTTAATACTTTCCAATTTTATAATTTTATTTATTTCCTCAATTATACACTTACACCGAAAGTCAGTTTTATCTATCGAACGTCTGCTCTAAATACGCCAACAGCTCGCCATTTCTCTCAGATCAAAGGCCAAAACAAAAGAAGCCCACTGCATGTTTGTTTAAGATCGCTGTTCAACTCAGATCGAAGGCCAAACAATAACGACCCACCACACTTTTGTTGAAGATCGCTATTCAACTCAAATCGAAGGCCAAACAACAGAAAACCACCCCAATTTTGTTGAAGATCGCTGTTCCACTCACATCGAAGGCCAACACACTAGGGAGGTGGTGCGCGCCAGCCTTCCTAGTCTCTCTCCATAAGTCTCGAAACTCTTCTAAAGACCTGGATTGGACCGTAACAACCGAAGACAAAACAGTACAATGAACAAAACTCATATGATTCCATAGAATTATTGTTTAACAGTTGCCAACAATTTGTTAAATAACAAATGAACTAACCAATTGTCAACATAAGTTTTATTTTCAAAATGGACATCCTGCTCTTTCAGAGATAGGCCTTCACAACCCGATTCTTAATCATCACTGCCGCCGGACCGAGCTCTGGGTCTTCTTGCAAGAGGTTCTTGATGATGACTCTGTGCATCTTATGGCAGAAAATCGAAGTGCATTTCTTAAAAGGGGGCACATTTTGGTAATCATCGGTGGTGGTATAACAGGCAACATTCAAATTAATGACACCCATTGTCATGCCCCCTTGAAAGCTTTCTATCGGGAAGAAGAAGTGAAGTTAATGCTTCAGCAATTGCAAGATAATCCTAACAAAATACCTTCTCCATCGCGAAATGAAATGATAGCAATGCTTGTAAAGTCCTGGAAACAGTTGGAAATTAATGTGGAACAAGGGTTCAAGTCCTTGTTTGTGACGAATGCATTAGATGGAAGTGAAGATTTTCTTGTTTCGCACAAGTTATTTTCTTTAATCGGATCTGAAATGATTCAGTTTCAGTATCAGCTTTCGACTCAAAGGCCCATCAAATCATTGGAAGAAGTTATTCACAGATTGATTCCTGCTAAAGGCATTCGTAGACGTAATGTTGAAGGTACAGAATTGCTAGATTGTGCTTAGTGTGCTTAGAAGATTTGGTGTGCAAGTTACCCGAGCCCACAATAATTCCTGTCGGCAAAAACCGTTTGTTTTATCAATTTTCTTAACTTGTGAACTTTTCCCATCAATTTTTGTTCTGTTGTCATGACTTTCATATTAATAAGACTGATGTTAAATGCATTTATCAGTTTATCATTTATCCCCCACAAATTGAGACCCCGCGGCAATTAATTTTCAACAAAAATCCAACCCCCCACTAATTGGGACCCCCCAGCAATTAATTTTCAACAAAAATTCCAACCGCCCTGCTAATTGGGACCCCCAGCAATTAGGGACCTAAGAGTATGTATATTAGTCAAATTTAGGTTAACTTAGAATTTACATTTATTAGCTTTTTATTAATCTCGTCAAAAAAATTATTGTGCTTTCAAAGGTCTATGGCCATGATGTGATCCATTTTTGCATAGTCACCAATACGAACGAGGCTAATTTTTTCAAAACGAGACTAATCTGTCAAACTCGATTCTTGCACCCCCGAAAGTGTGCTGTACTACTGGAAGAATAAGCAAAAGCGAATTTCTCGCACTTTTCTGAGAACATCCGCGCAAAGCATGCTGGTATACTAGGGCAGCCATAGGACAAGGCAACTTTTAAATTTGAAAACGATATTTATTTTACTTTTCGTCAACAAGAAAGTTTCATTTTATTTTTATCTTTCATTTTTTTACAGTGACTATTTATTTTCATTTTTCATTTAATTTTTTTATTTGCTTAATTCATTAATTTATTAATTGATTTCAAATTACCTCCTTGTCAATTTATTTTCATTTATTTTTATTTTATGTGAAAAAAATTTCTTTCACTTGATTTAAAATTACGGACAAATTCATTTCAGTTCATTTTCATTTCAAATTTGCTGACAATTGATAAAAATTATTTGATTGAGAAACTTTTTACAGCATGGGGATTGAGTTGTGGTCAAAATATAGGCAAGGAGTTTTTGAAGAAGAACTTGTCATCAAAAATCAACACAGAAGCATTTTATCACTTCAGGAAACAGGATAAAACTTTGTTGCTTTGTTGCTACTGCTTTGAGGATCTCCATAAATGGCCTGAAAACAATAAAAATGTCAAGTTAGCTATTTTTGACTCGCAAAGCACATGCGCAAGCGAGTAGATGTTGGTGAGTGGGGGAAAATGTTGTGTTCTGCGTCTGTGTCAGTGTCTGTGTTTCTGTTTACTTTGCCCATATAAGGTATGTGCCTCAGATTCAAACGTTCACTTTTGATTTGAAGTGAGGCTACCAAGTATGATATCACTTTGCAAGTTTTTTATTGGATAAAATGTCCATTTGTTGAAACAACAAGCAACATGACGTACCATACTAGATGCTGGGCACGCTGTGGCAGGGCAAGACCACGATCACGATCACGCACTGAGACCGGGAGCATTTTTGACTTGTTGTTGGAAGCACCAGGTGAAAAGAAGAAAGTTTTCCGGCAGTATGCTTATGCAACTAACACAACAATTATAGTATTTCATTTTTGGTTTGGAAAGTGAAACAAGGTCGAAAACTGAAGTTAAAATGTTTGCTGGGTCTCAAAACAAATGTTTTTTGAATTTGCTGCATTCAATCCTGAAAATTAAATCCCGGGTATTTAGTTTTGCTCAAGCTCAACTTTTAGGCTCGCAAGTTTCACTTGAACTTGATATTACTTTCTTCACTTTCTGGATAATACAGTGAAATCAAAGCGACCTGTCGCAATGTCGCCTCAATGTTCCTTTGATTTCCGTCCTTCATGGACCTAAATCTGGTTATACGAAACAAAGAGCACTGAATATGTTGTTCATTTTTTACTTTTTTTAAATTTTCAACTTTTCTTTGCAAAAAATGCAAAAACATTCCTGAGCATGCACATCGATGCAATTTGCAAAGCTACAAGTTGTTCAAAAAGCTGTAGTGTCCTTAGAATTTGTAAAGAGCTTGCTCTAAATTTTTTATTTTGGATTTTTTTTGTTTAGGCTTGAAAGATCCTGGTAGATCAGGCCATGGCTCCAATGTTGATGTTGCAGGTAATTTAAAAATTTCACAGCCCTATTTGGCGGGAAGTCCTTCCAGAAAATAATACTTTTAATCCTTGAGGAAATCCATCATTTCCATATTGCTTGATGGAAAACTCCCCTCAATCACCAGCTGTATTAGGCCTATGTGAAAGTTAATGGGTATTTCTAGCTTGGCTTGCGTACTATTCATTCAACTGTTTTCCATGTTCCTCCCGAATATTGATGTATCAAGGTTTGAAAAAATATATGCCACAATAATACCATTTTTTCAAAAATGTTTTCCAAATGTTTCGTAATAGTGAAAACAACAAAAGCAATGCATCTCTTTGTACTAAAATCCCAAAAATGAATATCGTTCTGTGTATGAAAATCACAAGAAATTGAAAAAGCCATCCAAAACTGTAAAAAGTATGGAAATTAATACCCTTCCTGATGAAATATGCACAATGCTCCGCTTGGCCTCATTCTCGCCTCACATTGTTAACAGATACTAGGGGTCATCACTCGCTTCGCTCGTTCGCCCCAGCCCGTCAAGTAAAAAAAGCTTAATCTGGTGGGCACACTTCGTGCGCTGCATTCGCTTCGCCCATGCCTCTTTCTACCCCACGTACAATAGGTTAGCTCGCTGCGCTCGCCTGTCTATCTTTTATCAAGAAACATTGACTGATAGGGCGCACTTCGTGCGCTGCATTCGCTTCGCTCATGCCTCTTTCAACCCCACGTAAAATGGGTTAGCTCGCTACGCTCGCCTGTCTATCTATTGTCAAGAAACATTGACAGATAGGGCGCACTTCGTGCGCTGCATTCGCTTCGCTGATGCCTCTTTCAACCCCACCTACAATGGGTTAGCTCGCTATGCTCGCCTGTCTATCTATTATCAAGAAACATTGACTGATAAGGTGCACTTTGTGCGCTGCATTCGCTTTGCTCATGCCTCTTTCAACCCCACGTACAATGGGTTAGCTCGCTGCGCTCGCCTGTCTATCTATTGTCAAGAAACAATGACTGATAGGGCGCACTTCGTGCGCTGCATTCGCTTACGCTCATGCCACTTTCAACCCCACCTACAATGGGTTAGCTCGCTGTGCTCGCCTGTCTATCTATTATCAAAAAATATTGACTGATAGGGCGCACACTTCGTGCGCTGCATTCGCTTACGCTCATGCCTCTGCCTACTCCTCTTGCAACAGTTTGGCTCGCTTCGCTCGCCTGATAACCCCTTATCATAATTTGTTTATTAAAACTTTGGGCTTGTTTACATTAGGCCTAAGCGTCGCAAGCATGCCGAAGCAACAATGGCGGTCGCCTACTACCTAAGCTACAACTATCTCACTCAAAAAACGAAACAAAGCTATCACCTGTGTTCTCAATTGTTTCCTGTAATTTTCCAGAGGTCTCTCAAACAATTAGCAAATCTTTACAAAGATAATTCAGGTCGTAAAACACTTTGAAAGGGGCCCAGTTATCCTTTGTGTGCAAAACAAAAACACGTGTCTTCTCCAAAAGTACCTACTGTTCCACCCGAGGGCAAATTTGCATGATAACGAAATACGTGTGACAGTTCACGTGAAGTCGCGAAAGAGCCAATCAAATTACAGCAAATGGCAAGTCGGGTCACGTGAAGAGCGAATACTCTGTTCGAAAATGGAGTTCGGGACGCAAATTTGGAAGTTTCGCCAGCGTAAACCGTAGTTTTTTCGTGATAGCACAAATTAGCAGAATAATTAATGGAATAATTCAAAAATTCGGGAGAAAATCGAAAAACAAATCCATTACCCTGGTTAAATTAAAAAATTGAACATTCTGTGTGAATATCATTGCGATTTACTCACATACAAAAAAGCCTTTGTGATCACACTGTTCGCCGTTTCGGCCCATTGTTTTGGGGCGTTCGACCTTTTGTTTCGGGTCGAATCCATTGTTTTTGTTAAGGAAAGTGCGTCGTCACGTGACATCACAGAATATATATATTAGACTAGGGGTCATCACTCGCTTCGCTCGTTCGCCCCAGCCCGTCAAGTAAAAAGAGCTTAATGTGGTTGGCGCGCTTCGCGCGCTGCATTCGCTCGCGCTCATGCCCCGTCCAATTGTTGTTGAGATTAGTTAACTGGTTGGTACGCATGCGCGTGTTCTATTTGCTTTTGCTTCCAGTAAAAGCTTTTTGATTGACAGATTAGCCTCGTTTTGAGAAATGTAGCCTCGTATTGGTGGACAGGCAAAAATGGATCATATAGTGGCAGTAGACCTCTGAAAACACAATACTTTTGGTGAAAGGTTAGTAAAAAGCTAATTAATATAAATCATAAGTTAACTTACATTTGACTAATATACATAGGTAATAACAGATGAAGTTTGATATTGGGCAAGAATTTCATTTGAATCACAATGATGTAGGTAATACATTGTCATTTTAGCAGTTTCCCATTTCAGTCAATTATTATGAGGCAATAGCCTGTCACAAAAGGCTGGTGGAATTAAAATGTGATTGAAACTTACCTAGACAGAATTCTCTTTCCATGACTTTGTTAAGGATTCTTTTCATATATGTTGTAGTAAATGTTTGTTTGAGCCATTTGACAATTGCATGGTGTGAACAGCAAACATTAGTGACATTGACAGTTTTGGTTCAGCACTTCAGCATTTGTTTCACTAAGTATCATATGGGAAAAAAGAAATAATTAATAACAAAATTAAATGAACATATAAAGGTGCCAAATAATAAAGAACAATAAAACAATATGATAGTTGTGAAGCTGCATTCATTGATTCCCTTTTTGGATTATTTGAAAAACATGTTTGAAATGCAAAATCTGTGAAAATTACTTTATGTTTTCCTACATAAGTTGATGTACTAATAGAAAGAGGTAGATAGAGGTTGTTTATCAATTAGTGAAAACAAACTTTCATGTTGTTGTAATAAATTTTCATTGGCTTTATGCACTTGTGCATTAAGAGGTTGGTAAATGTCAATTGTTAAGTGTTGATGTAATGCATGAATTATTAATTAGATCACCTGACAGTGTGTGTATGTAACATCCAGGTTAGTTTTCCTAGAGCTTAAAAAATTATTACTGTGAACATCATTACAGTAGTTTCCTTGACATACAACAATGAAACTAAACAGGAAAAGCCTTTGAAGGTGATTTTTAGGTCATTCATCATTATGTTGGGGAAAAACTTTAGTTTCAAGAAAATGTTGATGTATGTAACACATAGAGGCAATGAACACAAAGGAATCCATAAAGTGGCAAATAATGGAAGAATTATTTTGAGTCCAAGCTGGCACTCGTAGGCACATATAGTCAGGGCACCAGAATTTATTTTTGAATCGGCGAAACTGTAAAGTTGTAAAACAATTGTTGAGGTTTGCATGGCCTAACCGAAGAAACTGTCGTGTCGTGTTCGTGTGTCGGGGCAATCAGTGAAGCTTGGATGGTCTAACAAAAATTAAGCTGGTAATTAAATTGCAGATGGTTAAATATAACATCTAAATGTATTCACCTACCTGTAAGACACATTGAAAATGCTCTCTGTAAATCTGGAGATAGTTTTCAAACTTAAAGTTGTCCTCTTGATAATTTCTTGTGATGCCAAAGTTAAGCTGTTTCATGAATCAAATTCATATTTCATAAGGCATTTCAAAAGTTAGCGGCAATGGTTAGCGGTGCCATTGATGGAATTGAGGCCAAAGTCTTTTTCAATGTGATACAATGGCCTCGTTTCAATGTGGGATAAACTTCTATTATTGGTTAAGATAAACTATAGAAATGCATCTCATTAAAAATTAACATTGATGAAGGTTATTAGATACTAATAGAGAGTAGATTAATCCTGCAATCTTTATATATATGTAAAAAAATTACATTAGTAAAAAAATAGTAATCAGTCAATTATTATTCTTGACAGTTATCAATGGATGGTGAAGATGGATGAGAGATAATTGGTCCCGTCTGTAGATTGTATTAATGTCTTCATTCATCATGTGGAGTGTCCAGCAATGTTGACAGCATTGTTCAATATCAAATTGTCGAGAAAACAATTGTCAATGGACAGATTGCAGTTTTCACAGAGAAAAGGAAAGCCATACTCCCATAGGCAATATCGGAGAGCATGGCAAAGCATATCTCTTTTGATACAGGCGCTACGCAGGACCCAGATCGTGTTGTTGTTGATAAACACACCCGGCCACTGGAGTGTTGTGAAAGTGTCCGGATCGTTCTTGGTGGATCTTATTGACTGGAGTGGCGTGGCAAACCAGAAATGAATGTTCATCACACTATAAAGTGCAACAAAGCCGATTCGGTAGAACCACAATCTGAGCCCTCGTGTTTGGTGTGTGTGTATTTTGGTAGACGCCCTTGAGAGCAACGCGATTTATGCTCTATGGTTTGTGAAGACCTTTACAGGACTTCTTGGAAGACAATATTTTTTGTCTTCATGTGTGTTTCCTCTGGGAGGAATACTTTAAGCCCGTCAAATGATGTTGCTCTGGACATGGCCACATATAACTGACCATGTGTGAACACGGGCTCAGGTAAATACAAACCAACATACCTGAGAGATTGTCCCTGTGCCTTGTTGATAGTAAGGCAGTATGCTAGCCTGACTGGAAATTGCCGTCGCTTGATGTTGAACGGCATCTCAGTGTCTTGTGTTGACAATGTTATTCTGGGAATCATGACCTGCTGGCCTTTGTGTTCCCTCGTGATGATCTCTGCTATGATGACGTTACGTCGGAGATGGCGTACAATAAGTCTTGTGCCATTGCAAAGACCTTTCTTTGGATTTAGATTCCTCAGAAGAATGATTGTTGCACCAACCTTAAACAGAGAGAGTTGCAAATAACAATGTGTATTGCATTATAGTACTGTGATAATGAAGGATAATCAGGCTTAAAAAAGTGCTATTAGTGTGGACTTCAATTCATGTATACGTAATTATTACATAGGAAGATTATACCTTGAGTCTAAGTCGGTGTAACGGCAATCCATTAGGAGTTAGATTGTTGATAAACTCAATTGGATATGCCGCCTCCTCATCTGGATCCTCTGTTATCACATTGTCTGTGCTGTAGTATGTTCTTTCAGGAGTTTGTAGTCTTTCCAGAATGATGTCATTTATTTGATGTGAAAAGTCATTCTTTGGGGTAAGACAACAACGTTCTGACATGGTTACCGGATCCAGCATGAGGTGGGACTGTGGAGTGTTAGGCTCGGGATATATGAAGTTGAGCATTTCCTCTCGCGAAGATGTGCATATTTGATGTGGCAAAGTGATATTGTCGAGTGCATCATGTGGTTCTTGTTTGTTACCGAGTCTTAGAAGCCATTCTGAGAATACTCTGTACGATTGATCTTGAGCAGCTCTCATGTTTGTGTGCAGGCGATGTTGTTGAAACTGTGCCCACAAATCACTGATTTGATATGATTTAAGACTCTCTGATACAATTTGCTCTCTTCCTACCTTGGGAACAACCGGTAGCACTTGTCTGAAATCGCCACCAAGCAACATGAATTTGCCACCAAATGGCTTTTCAACTCTTGTGATATCCCGAAGCAGTCTGTCAACTGCTTGTAATGCCAATGCTGGTATCATTGAAGCTTCATCCCATATGAACAGGGTTGTTTCACGCAACACTTGTGCTCTTCGGCTCTGTCTCTTGACATTGCATGTTGAGTCCAGCTTCAGTGGTATTGGAATTTGGAATTGCGAATGCGATGTTCTGCCATTAATAAGTAGTGTTGCTGCAATTCCTGACCAAGCCATACATTGAACTTTGTGTCCAGAAGCATTGAGGTTGCGAACCAACGTGTTGTAGAGAAATGTTTTCCCTGTGCCAGCTGGTCCGTCGAGAAAGTGACAGTTCTGTTCTGATTGCACCTCAATTGCTTGAATAATGGCTGTGTATACCACTTGTTGTTCTGGATTCAATGCAGCCGCATTTGTTCTCCTTGCTCTCTTTCGTTTTCAACATCCATGTGATCCTCCTCTGAAAACATAAACGATAGTTAATTTGGTATAAATAGAAGCATATATTGGCTAAGTAATTACAGTGAATATCATCATGCTAAGTTGTAAATCACCTTGTTCTGGAATGACAAAGTCGGCCGGTAGCTGAGGAAGGTGATCGTAGTTGGTGATTGACAAACCATGGACCTTCAAATTGTTGTCAATATCATGTAGACATTGATACATGTGTCTGTCTTGGAAGGTTATGTCTGGATTGTTGAGTTGATCACGTCTGACAAAGTCTTCACTCATTGCTTCCTTGAAGGTGTCAAGAGTGTTCTTATGTCTGAAGGCGTTTGAAAGAGTAGCAATGTGGCAAACAACTGTCTGAGTTGTGGTGGCATATTAAAGATGACTGCGTCGTGTAAACAGCGTGTGATTTCGGCATCATCTTCTAAAAGCCCTAATGCTAATGCTGCATCTTTGAAGGAGTCACATAGATTACCTTCTACCGTTCGAAGGTGTTCAAATGACGTAGCTCCTCGTTTATGCAAGAGCAAAAGTCTGAGGGCGAATTTTTGCTCGCAAGGTCTAGGCTGCACTTGAGTTACTCTACCAATGATTGGCATTGTTCTTCGTTGTCTGGCTGTCCATGTTTTTGAACGCTCCTGGAAGACATAGTGCTCTGGTATCTCATGATAGAGGTACTGACGTGCAGCTGGATCTTGCTGGTTGAGTTCAAACCATGCTGTGAGTGTTGTTCTATCACCAATGTTGTTGAGCCTTTGTTCGTCATCATTGTCATGAAAGATGACTTGTTGCTCAAATGGTAGATGAACAGAAAGCCGTTTAACTATGTGGCTTTTGTCGTGCATGGGGAACTGCATAAGCCGATAGACAGCTTCATGTGGTCCAATATATCTTGCGTTGATGTATTGGCGCACCTCGTCGTGTTCAATGTCTTGAGGTACTTGCTGTTGATTTTCTTCAAGAATTTCAACATGTGCCATATCATGTTCTTTGTGGATATATTTGAAGATGTACTTGACACTTTTTACAGTGCTGCATATTTCCACGTTGATATGACACTGATATTTGATTAGTAGGTGTCTGTTGTGTGGCACTACCCAGGTATCATCCAAAATGCGATTATTCACATTGACTGGATGAAGACAGCGTCGTCTATAGAGAGGATAGCCGTTGACATTGATTTGAGTGTCAGCAACTTGTTCTTTTGGAAAATGCTTTTTGCATTTGTTATTTTCCATGCACACGCATCGAGGATTTAAAATTCCACAGGGTCCATGTGTCATGTGTTTTAGGACCAACTTGTGATATTTTGCATCCCGTGGGTCTGGAATCTCTGCTGATATCAGTTGATCCACCTGATAATGAATATGATAATCAACAATTTTATAATAGAAATAACGTACAGAATAGTTGTACTGTGGATTGCGTATAAATGTCACAATAAGAGAAAGAATTATTAGTGTTTGCAAATATTACCTGTTGTGGTGTTCGTGGTTTATCAGCTTGCGAAAGAAACAGGATCATGTGTGCGTGTGGTAGTCCTCTCTTTTGAAATTCTATGACATATACATGTGCTGTGACATGTCCAAGAATGTGCTTGTGCAGAATGTCTTCAAGTAGTTGTTTGAGTTTGAGTTGAAATACTCGTGTGACAATGTCCGGTCGATCATTGGCCATCTGGTGTGGTAGAATGTTTTCTTCTATCTCCTTCCATTTAGGATTGGCAATCATTGTGAGGAAGATGTCTGGCTTGCCATACTTCCTTACGATTGTCATTGCATCTTGAAAATGTTGATACATGTTTCTTTGGCTGCCTGGAAAGGATGATGGTAGAATGATAACACGGCCAACATCGATATAGATGGGCTGATTCGGATTGTTAGCCCTGGCCATCTGGTTTTCGATTTCAGCTCTTCTGTGGAGATGATCCATCAGGCCTCGATAAGTGTCAACACGAAGCTGACGTTGATTGTTCATAATCCAGTGCAGTTTATTGCCTTCTATCTTCGTATATGCATCTACCAGATACTGTTGAAATAGAAGTGATGCAATGTGGATGGCTGAGAATGCATCCCTGACCTGGATTCTGTATAAATAGTATTCGGTGAGGGTCAGTCTGGTACGGCGATCACGATTGATGTGTTGTCGATCTCTTACATTTGCAGTAGGCAATCGTTGAAGGTCCAAACTGTATCCTCTGTCACCGTGAAAGAATATCAATGGATACGTGAGAGGATCGGCACTTGGACTGGTTGCGTAAATCTTCATGAGATCTCCACGTCTTGTTTGAACTTGCAGTTCTCTGTCGTCAGGATTTGGTGCACCTCCATTTTGTACAGTATATATTGCTGCAATTTCTCTGGCAGTTGGATTATCGTATCTGCGATCTTGTTGTGGGCGACCTGTTATGATCATTTTGAATGTCGGAACAGGCTGATTGTTTGCAATAGCTTGCTGCCGCTGTTCCTCCAATATTTCACCCATGCTTCGATAATGTTGTGCAAATCGATTGACTGCCATTAATTCATTCTGGAGAAGTGCAACGATGTCCAAATCAAGACGTTGTTCTGTTGCAGTATTTTGCCGTTCCTGCAACGCTTGTTGTGTATCCATGATGTAGAGTTCTGCATACTTTCTGGATCTGTCTGTTTCTGTTACACCTGCGATTGGTAACGAAATATACTTAAATACATAACATATGCATGAAAATACGAATTTGAGAGCAGAAATCATAAGTGAATAATTAGCTATGTGAAATGAATTGGTCATTTACCAGTCATGTGATATGCCTTTCCGTGAATCGTGATAACTGGTGGTCCAGCTCTGGCATGACGTACAATATTAGCCTTCCATGATGCCATGGCCATTAATGAGTTGTATTGGCGGAAGTGCTTTAAGAAATATTTTGATTCGGCAGTATCACCAGTGTATAAATGCATGACACTGTTTGGAGGTGGTTGAATTAGATCCAGAGTGATTAAACCTCCCATGCAGCACTTGTTGTATTGTTTTCGGGAGTTAAGTTCTTCTTTGAAGTACTTTGCACCACAATGAATGCATGTTCTGTTCATTTTGTTTAAGTGGTGTGGTAATGGGGAGAAGGGGATGAGGTTTTCAGCTTCATTGTTCTCAGGAACAGGGTTGTCAACTTGCATTTGCTGATCTTCAACGGGTTCTGGTATCTGATTTTCATCAGGTACTGGAACTGCGTGTTGCATCTCAATGTCTGCAGGTTGTTCTCTTGCTTGAAGCTCTTGGTTCAGAATGGGAAGCTCTTGGTTCTGAATAGGAAGCTCTTGGTTCTGAATAGGAAGCTCTTGATTCTGAATGGGAAGCTCTTGGTTCTGAATGGGAAGCTCTTGGTTCTCAATTGGAAGCTCTTGGTTCTCAATTGGAAGCTCTTGGTTCAGAATAGGAAGCTCTTGGTTCAGAATAGGAAGCTCTTGGTTCAGAATGGGAAGCTGTTGGTTCAGAATGGGAAGATATTCAGGGGCTTCTAGCTGACGGTTTTCAAGCTGCAATTGCTGAAGATCGTTGGCTGCTGCAAGTTCTGCATTGGTGGACTCTGCCTCCGGAAGCTGAGGTTGTTCATTCTGCTGTCTTTGACGCTGACGATACTGCCTCATGTGATTTCTACGTCCCGCTCCTGTGATACTTCTCTTGACCTTGCGCGGCATGGTGCAAGTTGTAATGTAAAAAAGAAGTATAAAGTACGAGATATACAATTAGGCCAAATTATTGTAAATGTTATTGCTTGTTGACAATGGTCTTAATAGCAACAACAAAGGAATAATTATGGCCTTGTGTAAAGCTAAAACAAAAAGAAATAAATATGATATTTTTCAAGGGTTCCATAATGATAAGGTAAAATTGGTACTGAAGTAAATGGAAAAGTATTGCTATATAATATAATGTATGTTAAATGAATATACTTACGTTTAAACTGTGGTCGTTTCTGTTGGGTAAACAGTCACTAAAATGGAATAGAGTAAATTTATAGTTGAAAAAGAAATGAATAATGGACAAAAGCTCAGAATACCTGAATAAATAAAAATGAACTGTTTGAATCGAGTGCAGCAGATGTTAATAATCTGTTGAAACACGATTTGAGAATTTGTTGTTAATAAACTTACTATCCATGAAAGAAACATTGAATTAACGAAATAGTTTGTTGTACAGAGGCTCATTTGGAAAGAGAGAAATAAAAAACAAAAATATAAGTTTATTGTGGAGATGAGTTTGTGAAAGAGAAGTGTCCGTTATTTGAAAATAGATTTAGCTGGGCCTTTATTTATAACAAAAACACACAGTTAAAGAGTAAAATAGATCAGTGAGCAAGGGAAATTGTAGTCAAACAATAAATATCTTACCGAGCCTTGTGTCTTTAAAATCTATGGATAGAAACAAAAGAGAAATCAGAATAGTTGTAAACTTAAAATATTTGATAAAGAAATGATACCTGCACAACACGTAACCCGTCTTTGCAATTAAAAGCATACGAAAAAAAAACAATAATTTTCGTCTAATGAGGCGAAGTAGTGATAAGTAATCTGGCTAGCTTGTAGTTATTAAAACTTGTTGAAAGTAGGTATACTTACTCAGCGATAAATAAGATAAGATAATTATAGCCTTTAGAAAATTTGGCCGGTTAAAAATAGACAAAGTCTAATTTTAGAGGCGGGATTTCTATTGTACTACATCGCCTCTGTGATTGGTTTATACGCGTCACGTGACAAAAAAGGAGGGAAAATTCTCGTGGAAAGGGATTTCCCCTTCGTCCTTCTGACTTTTAAAGGTGGGAAGGAGAAGCTTAGCACGTGACAGACTGGTTGCGCTCAAACAGATAGGATATAAGATAAGAAAACATTATAAACTTTAAAATATTATGTTATGTTCATTTTACTGAATATTTACAGTTGGTTTAATAATATTCATACTTTTTAAACAATATATTATCGTTCAATTGAGGAAGTTGATGGAGATCACATGGTTCTGATGCATGAAGTTGATAAAAAGTGGCCGATAGCGTCTGGAGTGCAAGCCTGTCGTTAACACCATGGGGCAGGCACGTGTGCACGTTTCGTCTGTCCCTGCCAGAAGAAGACAAAGGAAAAGAACAAAGAAAAGGAAACGTTGTAACAATCAGAATTTTATTTGCGAAATTATTATTATTACATTGTAGAGGAAAAGAAGCCTCGGTCTCGGTAGATAGCGATGACGACGAAAAGAGCCGATGAAATCGTAAGAATAAAATATGGTAATAATATTATTTGATCTTTGTCAATCTTTTCAATCAAACACTATTAAGCAAACTATAATGAGTTATGGTGTGTTTAACTTGAATTGTTATCTATCAAATATAGAAATTGGACATATTGGAAGAGAATAATGCATCCTTTGAACAGGCATGGCAGGCCATGGGTAAGTTTGTTACTCTAGTTGTTGTATGAAATAAGCAAAAAAGGCAAATTCAGAGCAGTTGCATGGGAATAATTGAAATGTGCTCTCCTTCTGTGTTTTGGTGTTTTGCTAGCTCATACTGCTATAAGCAATGAGTTGGCATTGCTGCTGTAACCTGGAAAGTATTTTGAATTATTGAAACTGTGTGTTTGGTTAATGGTTTCACTAAATTTTATTGTTGCTTGCAGGTGCTGATAGCTGAACAGAAAAGGAAAGAGTGTCCCTACTTGGTTTTTTGTGTGGTAAGTGTCAAATTAATATGTGGGTTTTAAAATTAGAACAATAATATATGAATGGAACTGAATAAAACAATGAACTGAATTTGGAACTATTTAAACAGGAAAAAGCATTGACCATGCATGAATATGGGAAATTTGTGAGATTGATTGGTAGGCCATAAAAAGGTAAGCTATTATTAGTATGAATAATTCATGCATGATCAAGGCCACTAAGCTACATAACAACAGAACTACAAACTATAAAACTACATAACTACAAACTATCGAACAACATAACTACTTAACTACAAACTATTTACAAACTATCTACAAACAGTAAAAACCTGCATATAACATCCTCCATCTTATTTTGTAGGCTATTTTGGTTGTGAAGAATGAAAAACAATGGGTAAACTATAAGACAATATCATGTAAATATGACTATGAAAAAATACAATGAAAAATGGAATATTGGTGGTAGGTTGTTAAAAATAGGAGGTTCTTATATGCAGGTTTTTACTGTATAACTATGTACAATATCTACATATTAAAATACGAAATTTTAACAATTTTGGCACCGCGTGCCAATTCGGCCTGCTCTGCCGAAAGTTTGTGGGAAGGGTTTTGAGCAACCACCTTCCCAGCCTTGTCTTTGCGGGGCTTTCTTTTGGGCTGGGCTTTCCCAATTGTAATGAAAGCCTCTTTTTGTGTTCTGTAAATTAACACATATAACATTGATATGTTAAAGGTTATTAACATTTTGTAAAAAGATGCAATGCCATTGTTAAAGTGTGTATGTTAAACATGTGAAATAGAATGTAAAAAGGTGTACGTACACAATTTCATTTGTCGGGATTCTTCTCCCAGTTGCAAAAACAAAATGAAAACGTTTGCCGGCCAATTCTGGGAATTGGTCGGCACAGTTTCTCTTCAGTGTAGAGATACTACTATATGTTATTCCCTAGGAGAAAAAGAGCATGCAAAGAATAATGGTTGATAGCAGCTATGAAGATGGGAAATTTACTAATAAATATATTAATGTATTTAATATAATTACTCTGGTTTCTTTGCCAAGGGTTATCATAATGTTATTTTCCTTTGGCTTTGCATTTGCCATGTTGAAATGTTCTCAAAATGAAATGTTGAAATGCATGTAAAATTAGTATAAGGTTAATGGAAAATGCTGCTGAGGGAGAATTATGGAAGATTAGAAAATGTTGTATTCCTTAATTTATGAAATTCTGATAGTATGGAATTAATATATGAAGAGCGAAGATTGAAAATGTTAATAATAGGAAAGATACTTACAAATCTGCAATTGGGCGCGTAAGGTGCGATAAACGAATGCTGAAGTAAACAAAGGTAAGTAGTGTTAAAAATTGGTACACAATAAGTGTAAACTTTTTGTTGATAACTATGGATTCCTTTTAAGGCTCTTTTAGTTAATCTGCCTTTGTTTTCTTAAATTTGTAAACTTTATAAAGTCATTTAGAAAAACCTTTCACTTACTTGAATTTGGTGCGATCGAGATCTGAAAGATTTTCGCGCGCTCAAGTCAAAGCTATTGTCTTTCGAAACTATAGCAACAATATCAAGATGGCCCCACGGAAAAGAATGAAATCGAGGTCTTCTGGACGGATGGACATACATAGTATACCTACATACTATATACATACTATCTTTCAAAAAGTGGCCGATAACGTCTGGAGTGTAAGCCTCGTTAACACTATGGGGCAGGCACGTGTGCACGTCTCGTCTGTCCCTGCAAGAAGAAGACAAAGGAAAAGAAGAAAGACAAATGAAACAAAGGAAACGTTGTTACAAACTCTCACGTGCGAGAATTTTATGTGCGAAATTATTATTATTACATTGTAGGGGAAAAGAAGCCTCGGCCTCGGTAGATAGCGATGACGACGAAAAGTGCCGATGAAATCGTAAGAATAAGATATGGTAATAATATTATTTGATCTTTGTCAATCTTTTCAATCAAACACTATTAAGCAAACTATAATGAGTTATGGTGTGTTTAACTTTAATTGTTATCTATCAAATATAGAATTTTTACATATTGGAAGAGAATAATGCATCCTTTCAACAGGCATGGCAGGCTTGGGTAAGTTTGTTACTCCAGTTGTTGTATGAAATAAGCAAAAAAGGCAATTTCAGAGCAGTTGCATCGGAATAATGGAAGTCTGCTCTGCTGCTTTATTTTGATGGGCTAGCTGACCCTGATATAAGCAATGAATTGGCATTGCTGTAACCTGGAAAGTATTGTAAATTATTGAAACTGTGTGTTTGGTTAGTGGTTTCACATAATTTATTGTTGCAGGTGTTGATTGCTGAACATAAAAATGAAAGGATGTCCCTACTGGGTTTTTTGTGTGGTAAGTGTCTAATTAATATGTGGGTTTTAAAATTAGAACAATAGTATATCAATCGAACTGAATATTACGATGAACTGAATTTGGAACTATTTAAACAGGAAAAAGCATTGACCATGCATAAATATGGGAAATTTGTGAGATTGATTGGTAGGCTAAAAAAGGTAAGCTATTATTAGTATGAATAATTCATGCATGATCAAGGCCACTAAGCTACAAAACAACAGAACTACAAACTATCAAAGTACATAACTTAACTACAAACTATCGAACAACATAACTACTTAAATACAAACTATTTACAAACTATCAAACAGTAAAAACCTGCATATAAGATCCTCCATCTTATTTTCTAGGCTATTTTGGTAGTGAAGAATGGAAAACAATCGGTAAACTATAAGACAATATCATGTGAACATGACTATGAAAAAATACATAGAAAAATGGAATATTCTGTGGTAGGTTCTTAAAAATAGGAGGTTCTTATATGTAGGTTTTTACTGTATAACTATGTACAGTATCTACATATTAAAGTAAGAAATTTTTACAATTTTGGCACCGCGTGCCAATTCGGCCTGCTCTGGCGTAAGTTTGTGGGAAGGGTTTTGGGTGACCACCTTCCCACGCTCTTTCTTGGGGGCCTTTCTTTTTTGTTGGCCAGCAATTTTTACAAAGGCCTCTTTTTGTGTTCTGTAAATTAACACACATAAGACTGATATGTTAAAGGTTGTTAACATTTTGTAAAAAGATGCAATGCCATTGTTAAAGTCTGTATGATAAACATGTGAAATACAATGTAAAAAGGTGTACATACACAATTTCATTTGTTGGGATTCTTCTCCCCGTCACAAAAACAAAGTTGAATTGTTTGCCGGCCAATTCGGGGAATTGGTCGGCACATTGCTTTTTAAGAGCAGAAATACTGCTATATGTTATTTCCTAGGAGAAAAAGAGCATGGAAAGAATAATGGTTGATAGCAGTTATGAAGATGAGAAATGTACTAATAAATATATTAATGCATTTAATATAATTACTTTGGTGTCTTTGCCAACAGTTATGACAATTTGCTTGTCCTTTGGCTTTGCATTTGCCATGTTGAAATGTTCTTAAATTGAAATGTTGAGATGCATGTAAAATTAGTATAAGGTTAATGAAAAATGCTGCTGAAGGAGAAATATGAAGAATTTGAAAATGTTGTATATCTAAATTAACAATATATTCTGATAATATAGTGGGAATGAATATATGAAGAGCAAAGATTGAAAATCATAGCAATAGGAGAAGATACTTACAAATCTGAATGAGCAGGTAACTTAAATAACGAATGCTGAAGTAAACAAAGGTAAGTAGTGTTAAAAGTTGTTACACAGTGACTGTAAAATTGTTGTTGATAACTATGGATACATTTAAGGCTGTTTTAGTTAATATGGCTTTGTGTTCTTAAATGTTTAAACTTTCAAAAGTTATTTAAAAAAAATTTTTCACTTCCTTGAATTTGGTGCGATCGAGATCTGAAAGATTTTCGCGCGCTCAAGTAAAAGCTATTGTCTTTCCAAACTATAGCAACAATATCAAGATGGCCCCACGGAAAAGAATGAGATCGAGGTTTTCTGGAAGTATGGAAACAACGTGGTGTTGGGTGAATTCCGATGTTACAATAATTCTGCATATGAAAGTATGAATGGCAAAGACTATAGATAAAAGTGAACTACAAATTGGTGTAAAAATAGAGAGGGTATGTTAAGTTGAACAATAATCAGGTAATGCATAAGTATAATAAATGGACATTTATTAAAGGTTGACTCCCACACTAAATAATGGTGTGATTATTCAGTAAACTTCTTTCATTTCCCTATAAATCACAATGAAATGACAACACTATTCAGTGTGAAAATTTACATGTCATAAGTTTTAATATATTTATGACTTTATTATATATTATTTATTCTTTGATGGATTGTTATTTGATTGTCTTTCTTTATTATGTAAACAAAAATATATAAAATGTTATGAATTAATATTGATAATATGATATATACAATATTTTCTCAATGACTGTTTTGAATGTGGCAGTTTTTCTGCAAGGTATATAACTTGTCTGTTCTCTACTGTACCATACTATATATTTCATTATGTTATACATTACCATATATTACCATATACTACATTATTATACATTAATATATATACCATACATTACTATACACACTGTACATTACTATATACCTACATAAAAACATACTATACCTACTATAAAAACATACCATACCTATTATAAAACCATACTATACCTACATACTATAACAACATAATATACCTACTATACCTACTATACCTACTATAAAAACATACTATACCTACTATACCTACTATAAAAACATACTATACATACTATACCTACCATAAAAACATACTATACATACTATACCTACCATAAAAACATACTATACCTACTAAAAAACATACTATACCTACTATAAAAAATACTATACCTGCATACCTACATACATACATACATACCTACATACATACATAAATACATACATACATACATACATACATACATACATACATACCTACATACATACATACATACATACATACATACATACATACATACATACATACATGGGCTGGGTTCGGTCGCTTCGCTCCCTCCCCGGAGCCCGTCAAGTAAACAAAGCTTAATCTGGTTGGCGCGCTTCACGCGCTGCATTCGCTGCCGCTCATGCCCATACATACATACATACATACATACATACATACATACCCTACAATACATACCCCACAATACATACCCTACAATACACACCCTACAATACATACCCTACAATACATACCCCACATAACATACCCTACTATACATACCCTACAATACATACCCTACAATACATACCCTACAATACATACCCTACAATACATACCCTACATAACATACCCTACTATACATACCCTACAATACATACCCTACAATACATACCCTACAATACAAACCCTACAATACAAACCCTACAATACAAACCCTACATAACATACCCTACGATACATACCCTTCGATACATACCTTACAATACATACCCTACAATATAAACCCTACAATACATACCAGTTTAAATGGGGAAAATCGTGCAAATAGCGCCTGAAAAATTCATAACTTTGACTTTGTTGCCATTGGGCCTAAGCGTTGCAAGCATGCCTAAGCAAGGCCTACTACAAAAATAACAACTCTTTCAACTAAAATACAGCTGTCACCTGCGTTCCGAATTGCTTCCTGCAACTCTCCAGGGTCTTTGAAACAATTAGCAGATCTTTACAAAGAAAATTCAGCTCGTAAAACACTTTGAAAGGCGCCCTTTGTGTGCAAAACAAAAACACGCGTCTTCTCCAAAAGTACCTGCTGCAACCGAGGGCGAATAGCGAAAAACGACCGAAAATTCGCATGGGTCGCCTGCAAGCCGAGGGCGAATAACGAAATTTGATCGACAACCACAAAGGTCGCGCGAAAAGAGCCAATCAAATTGCAGCAAAAAGCGAAACGCGTCACGTGAACAGCGAACGCTTTGTTCGAAGATGGAGTTCGTGACGCGAATTTGGAAGTTTCGCCAGCGTAAACCGTGGTTTATTCGTGATAGCCAATTAGGCGAACTTTAACAAAGAATTTCCCAACCTTTTAGTCGAAACTGTGAGCTCTCATATAGATAACTTTTCGGTTCAGCCGGCAAAGAACAACTCACTTAAAAATAGGGCAAATTGAGGGTCTAAAAAAAAAAGCCTTTATGGATACCTCGTTCGCCGTTTCGGCCCATTGTTTTGGGGCGTTCGAACTATTGTTTCGGGTCGAATCTATTGTTTCAGGCAGAGTTTCGCCACCGTCACGTGACATCACAGAATATATATATTAGATTCTGAAAATAACAGATAAAGCCAGAAAAAATAACTGATTTTGTTATTATGTAGATTGCTTTATTTACAAATGTGTGTCTCATAATTGCAGGTAACACAAGACACCATGCAGAGTTTCCCAAAGGTATGGCCATGGTTTTATTTTATTTATCATTATACACTTTATTTATTACTACAAAGTTACACATTAAAAAAGTGTTGCAAACAAATACCATATTACAAATGCAAGTCTAAAGCTGGTTACTTATTTTATATGCGTTTCTCAGGAAAGCACACAATTTTTTTAGAAAACTAGAATCATCAGCTGACAACATGAAAATAAATTTCTCATCAATATCTAATTTTTTGATATTTGAAAATTTTAATGCTGGACATTTGCAGAAGCTTTTCTTGAGGTTCCGAACATGCGCTACACTTCAACAGAAAATGTTTTTTGTTTTCTACACATTGCAGATTCCAGAACTTACAGATTCTCTTGTCTTCCTTTATTCTTTTACGTCTCCCAACTTCTATATTCAGTTACACAATAGCGAAAATGTGCTGAAAACAATTGGAGACAATACTAAATGGGGGTCAATGCTAAATTTGTCTTGTTTTGGCTTGTATTTTTTTACTCAGGCTGGACCAGAAAACAATTACTGTAAAATTTTAATGACAGACAGTTTGTCAGTAAAAAGTTTCTCTTGGCTGTCAGCTATGAAAAGCATGGCATGACAGCAGGCTTTCTAAACGAAGTCTTTATTGATCAAAACGTAACCATCTACATGAAGTAGCAAAGTGATAAATCACGTAATATCTTAAATAATTTAAGCGTGTTCCCTTTTGCTAAGTTTTCCAAAAATTTTTCAATGGGTATCTACTTTATTACTTGATATACTTGTACTTAATTCTTGCCCAGTGTCAATTAATTTTAGGTCAAGTCTCTAGTCATCCGAGAGATACAAACGGAGCAAGGGCTCAGAATGGAAGTCCAGAGTGTTAAAAAAGGAAGAAAATGCATCTCATCATGTGGTGGTAATTCTTGGTCTCCTTCAACAACAGAGTTCTTCCACGTGAAGAAGTACAAGTATGAAGTTGGAAAAGATTTCAAACGGTTGGTATTTTATCTGTGCACGTATGAAGATTACAACACTGCAGAAAAAAGCTCACAACGAGGAAAAAGAATGTGTGCCTCCTTCTAAAGAGTGCAATAATCAAAATTACTCATAGATTGATCAGTATTTCACATCTGATTCAGAGTTGCTTAGTATGTGTGAAATCGATTTAAAAGTTCAAGATGCATCCAAACAACAAGTCTGTGGTACACTTAACTATGAAAACTGCAATACACCCAGCAACAAGAGAAGATGAAAGCAGTCCTTGCAACCTAGAATAATGATGACTTTCAGGAGATGCTCTCAACTTTTGATGAAAGATTTTCATTTAGAGTAACCACAGTTAATGTTAATTATAGCAAAAGAGATGTGCTATGCAGAAACATTGCTCAGTATTCTTGTATTTCTGTATGTATTGAGGAGATGCACAAAGTACGAAAAGGAATGGAAGTCTTTGGCGTTCTCTATATTCTTGAGAATGATTTTGAGGAAAGCAAGCATGAGTTTCTCCCTCCAACGAAACAGAAAGCGGCAAAGATTTTATCTCTCTTCGGGACTGTAGACTATACATGTTTGGTAAGCGGTGATATGTATGCCCGCACGAAAAGGGATCTGGAAGAAGACATTTTTTATAACTTTACGAATTTTTTGGAATCATTGCAACTTGATGGTTCTAAAGAATTGCCCATAATAGTGCTCGAAGAAGATGGCACAGAAAAGGAAAAAACCATCACGATTACGTTAGAAGAAGTTGCAATGTTCTTTAATAAAAAACACTGCAACTTTGAAAGAAAACAAAAGAAAGAAAACAAAAGAAAATCATTTATTCGTTTCAAAAAAGATTAAGATGCAACTCTGTTGAAATGCTAAAATCTTAGTTCCAAGCATTTCATGGAACTGGGAATCTCCTTTAGAGTATAGAGATAAGAACAGCATCAAAGATATTAAATTTGATTACATTTGTGAGATTCCAGCTAACAAAGCACATTATCTTGGTTATATTGTGCCCTTTAACATTTTCCCCCATCAAGTGAAGTGTCTGATAGCCGATTATCTTTCTGAACAGGCACAAAGCAATTATTCTGAAATTTTTGACTTTGATACTGAATATTATATCAAGCATTCCAATGCCCTGGAAATAGAAAAGGCCAATGTAGCTGATGTAGAGGAAAACAAAGTCAACACTGATCCAGACAGTGAAATTGAGAGCGATGCAAATTACACTGATATGAGTGAAAAATAAACTTCTTCTTGGGTTTAGTATTCCTAGATTGAATTTTATTGTTCTGTTAGATTTCACTCAATGTTTTATGCTGGGAATCAATATAGTTTTGGTCCAACCTGGAGGAAGCAAATTTTAAAAATGCTGTTTTGACCACCCCTAAATCTTTAAGAAATAAGTTGTGACCCCGCCATGTTTTCCTCCGGCCCCTATGGGACTTAAAAAATGAAAGGTCCCTATAGGGTCCAGGTACATCACTCCAGGTTTGGAAGGAAATGGCACGATCAAGTTTGACCATTTTGGAACGAAATCTACAATAACAGTCAATACATGCAACGTTATTTTAAATATTCCTGTTTTGGAAAAGTACCATGTCTCAACAGATTTTTTCATGAGATCGTTCTTTGAAAACATAAGATCTGATTCTGGTTTCGGGAAAGAAACCTTAACATTATCTACATGGTCGTAATTTACAATATGTTTTGCTTTTGTTTCTTTAAATTATCCAATAGTCAATTGAATTTTGTTTCTTTAATTTATCCAATAGTCAATTGAAACCACGGTTCCCTCACCCCTGAGACGCACCAGAGGACAATATTTGAGCAGTGAACTTTCCCTGCCATTCACTCTACAGCGGGAGTGCTTTGGTGAGAAACAGGTTTGTTTGGAGAAAGAGGTAACAAATGCAAGCTCACATCCCCTGCCCTTCTAGAAAAGGCAGCATTAACAGTCCATTTTCCACGGTACAGTCAGCGATAATATACGCACATGTCCCGGTTGGTGAGGTGCGGTGGTAAACTTCAATTGACAAGTGTATTATTTTGTATGTACTGGGTAAATGTATTTGTGGTAGAGAAAACTTATTATGATTGCAAGTACATCAGCTCAGTCCCATTTTGGCAATGTGTTTTAGTGCCAGGTAGAGGTTTAGAGCATGCTGCCAGGTGGTGGGTACAGAAAAGTTTGCTGCATTTTGAGCCATCAGAAAGTATTCTCTACAGTGATTGTGGTGGTCGTACTTGACTACATGCTCACTAACATAGTCCAATTCACATGAAGCAACAAATGTTCTTGTCCACCATGAAGATGTGGCAAAAAATAGAGTGAATCCAAACGTCTGGACTTCTCCGAACTTCGGAGATGTCCGGATGGTGACTTGAACTATGTTCACCCTTACTGCAAGAATCAGGATTTAAATGATGATCCCTGATCCTTGCGATGAATGTGAACCAGACTTAATGGCGGAGTAAACAGAACAGATTATCCTGACAAATGAGTTATCCTGCCTGGGTATAACTATAGCTATTATGTTCAGATTTTCAAGCCTTTGTATTTGTTTTGTTGTATAGCTATAAAGGTGTTTGTTGTAAATTTTTTTATTGCTGTTGTAGCTGTTATACTGCCTCTTTTGCCTTTTTGTTATTCAGTTGTTTTGGTGAGTCTTTACTTCGACACTTCGGTTTAAGTACATTGTGATCGAATGCAATAGCTTGTAACAGTACAGCTGTGTTTCCTAGAGCTTGAGATGGGAAATTCTTAATTAAACCTCTAACAGTTCGTGAGAACGTGTACCCTTATATAAAATTGTTGAAAGTGCCTTCCAAAAACAATTTTTAATACATATATCCATACATTATTAATGTACTGCCAATTTAATGAATGTCAATAGAAGGATGTTGTAATCAGTTAGATCGTTTCTAGAAATACTTCGCGCACGTGTTCATCCCATTTTGGACATCACAAACTTTGGGGGCTGTTGCTAGTTTCCTCTCATTGACTTGTCAAAACAGTTAGGCAGACATTAAAACCTAAAGTATAACTGTGGGTACGTAAAGTGTTAGTAAGGTGGAGAAAAAATGACAATGGAAAGCAAATATGAAATTACCATATTTTTTTCTCAACCTGGACATTGTTTTACTGTTAGGTGCTGTAGAAGGCTGGGCACAGTTTGGAAAAAACAACGTTTACTTGGTTGAGATGCTATCAAGTCTACACGTATGCATATTTAAGAAAGCTTGAGGTGAACTGCCAACGAAATAATTCACGTAACGCTAATGGCACTCACCATGCCCACATCCACCACAAAATGGAGCATCTTCCCGTGCCAAACGAACACAAATAGCACAATTCATCTGTAAAGTTGCTCCTAGGCCATGTTGGGCTACGTTACTGCTTCGTTCTGCTATATCATAGTTCTGGGCTTTGTTGTTTCATTATTCGAACTGTATGTTCGTAGTTGCCGCGAGATTTGTAGTTGCCGTGGGATTTGTAGTTGCCGTGGGATTTGTTCTTCCTGTGGGATTTGTTGTTGCCATGGGATTTGTTGTTGCCGTAACTGTGTTTGTTGTTTTTGTGGTTTATTGGGTTTGTGTGGATGCTATTTGAATTGCAAGTGGCAGTTATGGGCCGCTGTAGTTAAGTGTCTTTTTCATTGTTCTTTGATTCCAGCTCTTTGCGAATGCCTTTCTTTTTCTTGAGGGTTTTGTTTCTTTACTGTATTTCTCTGCCAGTCATCTTGCATGATTATGGCAACGAATCTTGATGTATGAGAAATGCAACTTTCGAGCACATGAATTTTATGCTTTTCAATCAATTTTCCATCCATTTGAATAGCAGCAAAATACTTTGGCATGATACCAGATCTTGAAATGCACTCTTCAAGTATTGATTTCGAATCAATAACAGAAGTATCTTCCGAGACTATGCTGCAAAAAAACTGATTCAATTATGTTGAAAATGTCACATACCGGTTGTTTGGGGTACTTGAGTCCACCCCTTGTAAGGCTGGCATTTAATTTTGCGTTTTGGATGTTCATTTCCTCAATCTTTATCAGCATGCCAAGTGGATTTATGTCTGTGCATATTTTATCCCTTGCAGTTGTATTTTTTGTTTTTTGCAATAGATTGTAAAATTGCTTTGTGAGCTTTTTAATTACAGTGCCAGATACATAAACAACGACATCCTTTTCATTTTCGGGTTAATGGCACAATTTATTTTGTTTTTGTGACTTGTTTCCTGGAAAATGTTTCTGCAAAGACAGGCATGAAATATAGAATGAACCCTGAAATAAAATCTTGTGTTGATCCATGAAGTCACAATGAGCTCTATGCTGGGCCACCATAGAGCTCATTGTTTAGGCTCTCTTCTTTTTTGTAGTGAAGCCATCATCTTCAACTATTATAGAGATTTGTTGCTGATCACAATAGCGAATAAATATTTCTTGCGGAACAAACACAGACATATTTAGGAATGTTTTATTTGTAATTTTTAACAATTTACTCGACAAAAAACTTAACCTAGGCCTAGTCAAGAAAGTTTGGCATGCCCATAAAGAGAATGAAAGCAACTGACTTGAAGATAAAAACAAAAATGCATAGCTAGTTAAATTGCAACAGAATTTGTTTAGTGCGACTCACCATCCACAAATTCACTATTGCCCATTTTCTGCTAGCTTTAGTTTAACCGGAAACAAGGCTTGCAAATTCTAGACAATTGTCTATAATGATTGTATCTGCGTTTTGTATGAACACACGAAGAAAATGATTGTCACAAAGTTCAAAGAGCATAAGAATGACTGAACCTATTGAACTAAGCTAGTTGTTTTTTATTCTTCTTGAACTTAGCCATTGATTTGGGAGGAGGGAGGGTGTGAATTCACATCTGCAACTCCAATGCGACATTATAGAGTAATAAAATATATATAATTGTTTTGTTCAAAAAATTGTTTGTTCATATTTGTTTTGTCTAATATATGCTGCAAATATTAATGTAGCCTATATACATCTATACACTTAGATATTTTTATACATCATTATCTGTTTGTTCCAATTTTCAATTGCTGTCTAAATTTTTGTCTGTCGTCTGCAACAGCTTTTGTTGAATGAGTTTACCAATTGTTTGGATTTATAAAATGTGTTGCACCATCGTATTGATTCCCACCTTGATCTGAGTAGGCTACTTTTCTTGTCATGTGCACAAGTTATTTAATACTCTTAGCTCCAATAAGTATGGAAACGCCTGATGAAAAATGGCATCTAGAAGTGGCCCTAGGCCTGAGAAAGAAAATTTACATAACAATATAAAACTACAAAACGGGTTTCAATAGAGAATATATTTAGCACCAATATACTCAAAATTTCATACATTTTCAAATGAAAACATAATTTAAACTATATCATATTGTTTTACAATAATATTAAAAGAAAACTGTGAAGAGGTCCCTTAAAAAATGTTTACGAAAATTTAGCGAAATGGAGAAATTAAAACGCCAATAATTATAATTTCTTTCACTCAAAGCAACGCAAATTCTCTCTCATTTAAAAGAGAATGTTTTAACATTTTGAAAAATATAAGGATTATTTAGGTAACTGTCTTGACCTTTCACAATTCACAGTTTAAGTATTTGTTTATCATTTTAGGAATTTGATTTGGGAAAACCTATTTTTCCGTAATTTTTTTCCAGAGTAAAAAAAGAAGGTTAAGGGCCATAACATAAAATCAGACATGGATATTCCTATAATTTGTTTCAAATATTATAATTTGATATAATTTTTAAGGGCTTAATATTTTCTGAAGTCAACGAAAATTTTATTTTTAAAACCCAAATTGAAATTTGAAAAACAAAACATGTGCTTCTCAAGTTGTAAACAAAGACTTAAACCGTGAATTGTAAAAGGTCAAGACAGTTACCTAAATAATTCTTATATTTTTCAAAATGTTAAAACATTCTCTTTTAAATGAGAGAGAATTTGCGTGGCTTTGAGTGAAAGAAATTACAATTATTAGCGTTTTAATTTCTCCATTCCGCTAAATTTTCGTAAAAATTTTTTAAGGGACTTCTTCGCAGTTTTCTTTTAATATTATTGTAAAACAATATGATATAGTTTAAATTATGTTTTCATTTGAAAAGTTATGAAATTTTGAGTATATTTGTGTTAAAGAAATTCACTATTGAAACCCGTTTGGTAGTCCTACATTGTTATGTAAATTTTCTTGCTCAGGCCTAGGGCCACTTCTAGACGCCATTTTTCATCAGGCATTTCCATACTTATTGGAGCTAAGTGTATATGTAATCTTTTTTACAATATTTCGCAACATCATTTTGCTGCTAACATTGTCATATCGCACAAATCTGCAAAGGCATTGCTATTTTTAACTGTAATCATTTGGATGCAATGTTGTCTAACTGGAGCTATTGCTTCAATACGGTTTTCCATGACAAGACGGAATTGGGTTGCCTTTATTGTGGCTGTGGAATGAATTGGCGACTTCTTGGGGTGGCTGTGTAATCTCTCCTGTGCTTTGGACCATGCAGTCAGAGGAGCTTTATATATAAATTGGAGTTTTGAGGAATTATGGCCACTCTCTGCTCCAAACAATAAACAATTGATGCAGAGTGCACCATCAAGTACGCATGAACATACCAGCCAGGGATACATGTTGAGCCACTGAAATTGAAATCTTCTACCTTTTGTGCAAGTTAAGTTAAAGTTTGCATTTGGCTTCCAGCAATTCATTAGAACGTTATACTTTTCAGTATCAATAAGAGATGGTATTGATTGATAAAATTCTCCGATATCAAAAGTGTTGTTAAATAATGAGATCTTGGAGTCAACTTGATTCACAAGCGAATCATCGAAGTCAAGTTCTGGCACTTTGTTTACACCTGACAGTTTTAACGAAGCAGATTTCAATGGAGATTTAGCAAGACCCTTTCACTGTGGTGCGTGATTATGTTTCCTGCTTGGCTTTAGTTTTTGCTTTGGAGGGAAACAGCTTTCTATTGTTAATTGTTCAAGCTGTAGCGGTCCTACGGATAAGGTCCCTAAAGAATTTGCAACAAGAGTTTGCAGATGGTTCAAGCATGATAGCAATGGCAGAGGATACTTCAGAAATTTCTCACTGTAAATTGCGTTCATTGATGAGTATTGGCAAGAGCATGCTTGGCATGCGATGAGGACTTACAGATTTGTGGAGTACATGCTGGTAAATTTGGCAGTAAAGAAACAAAATGACTTTTGCATTGGGGAATTTGTTGTGTTTCGATGAAATCTAAAGGAAGTCCTGTACACCTGAGTAAATGTATTTTGCATCTGTCAAATGAACAATCTGTTCGTTTTTTGTTCAAATAGGAAGGAATAATAGGGGTTTTTCCAACCCCTTTCCCATATTGTTGGTTTTAACTCCGACCTAGAGCTATTATCATTCTCATCATTATAATCAAATAGATTCCTTATATAGACTCTTGTATACACAAATTAAACACACATAATTCATTGGAAAAAATCATTTTGGGGTATATCAACATCATCATACTTAATGATAGGAAATAAACAATCTGCCCATGAACTAGCAATGTCATATTGTTTCTTTGGAAGATGATGTGTAACTTGTTTCTTTGCCCAAAGGAGTATCACAGCAAACAGACCTACAATAGGGGACAAAAGTCCTTGGGACACCTGAAAATTTCATCCCATAATGCTGTGCTTCTGCACATTTTGTTCTCTGTGAGCAGAATGCGACCCCCCACTCCCCCCAAAACAATGTTGTCTTGTGCAACAGTCCTTTCTTGTCGTCGGGCCAAAAGAATTTCGGCAATATTGAAAAACACCGCCTCTACAAACAACATTGTTATGGGGGGGGAGGGGGATGAAGTATGCGTGTAAAACTTGCTAAAATCCTGGGTGTCCCATGACTTTTGTCCCCTATTGTCTGGTATCAAATTCTTCAAACGCGTCACTTATAAAGCTGGTTTTCGTGTTTTTTGGGGTTTTTAAGGGCGCTGATCTCGATTAGCATGTCAAAAATTTTCTATATCGTACGTATGACGTCATACCACGTGATTGTCCCATTTTTGGCCCATTTGGAGCTCTAAAGTGGTCGTGTTGTCCGAAAAGAAATTGTTTTTTTTTGTGGAAACCATTTTGGGAAAGAGAACAAGGTATTGTGAATATATTGTGAAAAAAACGAGTCTGAAAATGTTATAAAAGTGTCTGAAAAGGCATGTTCGTGAACTTGAAGTATGCATGTAAAACCTGTTAAAATCCTGGGTGTCCCATGATATTTGTCCCCTATCAAATTCTTGAAATACATCACTTATAAAGCTGGTTTTCGTGTTTTCTGGGGTTTTCAAGGATGCTGATCTCGATGAGCATGTCAAAAATTTTCTATATATTACGCATGACGTCAAACTAAGTGATTGTCCCATTTTTGACCCAAATGGAGCTCTAAAGTGGTCGTGTTGTCCGAAACGAATTGTTTTTTGGCTGGGAACGATTTTGGCAAAAAGAACAAGGTATTGTGAACATATTTTGAAAAAAGGAGTCTGAAAATGTTTTGAAAGTGTCTTAAAAATGCATGTTTGTTAACTTGGAACAAAAAATGAAAACAATGCTACACGTGCACCGGAGAAAAAAGTAGAGAATAGCCACATGGAAAACAAGTAAATTTTGCAAGCAAAATATTGTTTATTACCTGCATGATAGAGTAATTCCTGAATTATGTAATCTGATTAATTGTGACATATCTGTCAACAGTGATTGTCCTTGAAACATGCCAGTCCTTTAAAGGTGTCTCTCAGCAAGGGGTGAAATCCTGGCAATGTCAATACCATAAGAAAACAATAGTAAAACAGCAGGCAATTTCAAATTCAAATTTATTTCACATAACATGACGGTTACAATCACTTACTGTTATCATTTTCACAACTGCATGTTCACTAGCCTTTCTACATTGTTTATACATTATTATCATAATGGCATCATCATTAAATGTGGACAATGTTAGAAGGGCTTACCTAATTACTTACAGCAAGGCAGACACTGAAAGATATAACAGGAGGTCATTCAGCGATACAGTTCTTGCAGCATTCCATGCAGTCACTACAGCCATCATATTACAGTGGGCTTGCTGCATGGAAAGTCGTGAGGATGGTGGTGTCCATTTCCACCTGTGCGTCCTGCTGGACAAACTTTAGCGCTGGTCGAAAGTAAAGAAGCACCTACAAGAGACAAAGGACATTGTCGTACACTTCTCAGGGCATCCTGGCTATCGCACAGCATATGAATATGTCACAAAGTTAGATAACCAAGTTCTGAGAAGTGAAGGTCATCCTACCTTGAAAGGTGCTCCAAAGACCCTGCCAGCAATGAAGAAGCGAAGCAGGACATCTGCTTCTGGTATGGATACCACACAGAAGAGCACCAGGTTGGGTAATTTGGAAGTCTCTGATATGATAATCTCCAACGGCATTGACTCCAAGTTGCACTTCCTGGTACTGGCCAAGAAGAAGAAAACAGATGGTGACAGCAGGCTGTATGAGTTTGTCTTGAACAAAGGCGAGAAATGGATCAGTGAACTTGTGTAGTCTGTCTGGGCAATGTAAACAGCACAGCAAACGTTGGAGAGACGTTCAATGTCAAGAATTGACCTCTTGAAGAAGGCCTACAACGACAAGTGTGTCTGTCAAGGTCAGTGGTTGGTTTGTGCAAAGGAAATCCTTAAAAACAACAGTATCCAGCAAAGCACATTTGCTGATGCTGTTGTTAAATTACTTGCCATGGGTCGAGGAAAGGGTCGTAATATATATATTACTGGTCCAGCGAATTGCGGCAAAACATTTATTCTTGACCCCCTAAGAGTGATTTACAACACTTTTGTCTCACCTGCGACATGTTCGTATGCGTGGCTAGGGCTTGAAGAGAAAGAGGTCATTTTCTTGAATGACTTTCGTTATATGCCAGCCATTTTGCCTTGGAGTGACATGCTTTTGTTGTTAGAAGGCCACATTGTTCATTTTGCTGCGCCTAAAACCACTTATGCCAAGGATATCGAGTTCTCCAACGACACTTCAGTGTTTGCCACATCAAAGTCTCCCATTATTTTCATCAAAGGCTCAATGATTGATGATAAGGAGACAGAGATGATGGATATTCGTTGGAAATACTTCTCCTTTCGCCATCAGTTCAAGGCCAGTGAGCAGAAGATGGTCACTCCTTGTGGTTGTTGTTTCGCAAGACTGTTGTTGGACATCAAGTGAAATAAATGAACAATAGACAGCCTCGCGAGCACGTATAATCGTTTTTGTTATAATTGTATTATTTTGCTGCATTACCTTTTGTTCTAATCAGTGTCCCGCTATGTATTGTATTGGTGTCTTCCCAAGCTGGGACAGTTTACACAACAGTTTACACTAGGAAAAAGACAAATATTTCCTTTCACATCTCGTAATAAATTTTGGAAATATGTATAAAAGATGTACACAATTTATGTACATCTTTTGAGATAATAAGTGAACATACGACCTTTTCAATTGCTGAGAAATATCCAAATAACCTCCATGGTTTACACTTCCAAGAGATTAAAAGACAAGTCATGTGACTTTCTATTCAAAGATTTTGTAAACTGTCCGATCTTTCCTTCATATCTCCGTGAAAGTGTTAAAAAGAAACAAATAAAAATGTGTAGATTATGTACATTAGTGATGTACATCTTTTAAAAACATCTTCATTCCTCTCTGTGAAGGAGAACACCCTGTTTTTAATTATTTTATACTGTAAATTATAGTGTAAATTGTAGGGATGCATACTATTTGCCGTGAGCCTGACTTCCTGGTACGACCCCTTGCACCACGTGTATTTGATTCCTGGATGTCTCATTTGCAGAATACAAGTGCATTGTATTCAAAATATTAGTGGAAGCTGGAGAGTGAAAACAAACAATATTTTTTGACACGTCAGTTCATTTCATTTGAACATACATCACGGGTTGACAACAATTTTTACCGTTTCAAATAATGTGAGATATCACGTATTGACAATAGTTAATTTGTACTTACAATAATACAAGAACTTCTACGTTTATTTCAATAACTTTATCCCCTGCTGCTGCAATCTACAAACAAGAATATTCCATGGATAAATTTTTTACCGAATTCTGCAACTGTATATACAAAAATTTCATTAATACTTAGTTCTACAACCTTTATTCTTAGAAACTAGGGGTCAACACTCGCTTCGCTGGTTCGCCCCAGCCCGTCAAGTAAAAAGAGCTTAATGTGGTTGGCGCGCTTCGCGCGCTGCATTCGCTCGCGCTCATGCCCACCGATTAGATTCGCTCGCTCCGCTCGCCTAAGAGTGTGTCATCAGGAACCAGTGATTGGATGGTGCGCGCTGCATTCGCTCGCGCTCATGCCCCGTTCAACTGATTGGTTTGCTGTGCTCGCCTGATAGTCTGTTGTTGAGATTAGTTAACTGGTTGGTACGCATGCGCGTGTTCTATTTGCTTTTGCTTCCAGTAGTATAGCACACTTTTGAGGGTATATGAATAGAGATTGACAGATTAGCCTCGTTTTGAGAAATGTAGTCTCGTATTGGTGGACAGGCAAAATGATCATATAGTGGCAATAAACCTCTGAAAACACAATACTTTTGGTGAAAGGGTAGTGAAAAGCTAATTAATGTAAATCGTAAGTTAACTTAAATTTGACTAATATACATAGATCATCAGAAGAGGTTTGATATTGGGCAAGAGTTTCATTTGAATCACAATGACGTAGGTAATACATTGTCATTTTAGCAGTTTCCCATTTCAGTCAATTATTATGGGGCGATAGCCTGTCACAAAAGGCTAGTGGAATTAAAATGTGATTGAAACTTACCTAGACAAAATTCTCTTTCCATGAGTTTGTTAAGGATTCCATTGATGACATTGACTGCTTGGGTTCAGCACTTCAGCATTTGTTTCACTAAGTATCATATGGGAAAAAAGAAATAAATAATAACAAAATTAAATGACAATACAAAGGTGCCAAATAATACAGGACAATAGAACATCATGATAGTTGTGAAGCTACATTGATTGATTCCCCTTGTGGATTACTTGAAAAACATGTTTGAAATGCCAAATCTGTGAAAATTATCTTTGTTTTCCTACATAACTTGATGTATAATAGAAAGAGGTAGATAGAGATTGTTTATGAATTAGTGGAAACAAACTTTCATGCTGTTGTAATATATTTTCATTGGCTTTCTGCACTTGTGCATTAAGAGGTTGGTAAATGTCAATTGTTAAGTGTTAAGTGTTCATCGAATGCATGAATAATTAATTAGATGACCTGACAGTGTGTGTATGTAACATCCAGGCTAGTTTTCCTAGAGCTTAATACAATTATTGTATGTAACACATGAGGCAATGAACACAAAGGAATCCATAAAGTGGCAAATACTGGAAGAATTATTTTGAGTCCAAGCTTGTACTCGTAGGCACATATAGTCAGGGCACCAGAAATTTATTTTTGAAACAGCGGAAATGTAAAGTTGTAAAACAATTGTTGAGGTTTGCACTTTGCATGGCCTAACCGAAGAAACTGTCGTGTCGTGTCGGGGCAAAGGCAATCAGTGAATTTTGGATGGCCTAATCAAAATTAAACTGGTGATTGGATTGCAAATAGTTAAATATAAGATGTAAATGCATTCACTTACCTGTAAGACACATTGAAAATGTTCTCTGTAAATCTGGAGATTTACAGAGAAATATAAGTTGTCCTCTTGATAATTTTTTTGTGATGGCAAAGTTAAGCTGTTTCATGAATCAAATTGATATTTCATAATAAGGCATTTCAAAAGTTAGCGGTGCCATTAATGGAATTGAGGCCAAAGTGTTTTCAAATGTAATATAATGGCCTCGTTTAAATGTCCAATAAACTGCTATTATTGGTTGTACATGTAAGATAAACTACAGAAATGCATCTCATTAAAAATTAACAATGATCAAGCTTATTAGATACTAAAACAGAGAGTAGATTAATGCAGCAATTTTTTTGTATATGATACATTAGTAAAAAAATAGTAATCAATTAATTATATTCTTGACAGTTATCAATAGATGGTGAAGATGAATGAGAGATAATTGGTCCGTCTGTAGATTGTATAATGTCTTCATTCATCATGTGGAGTGTCCGGCGATGTTGACAGCATTGTTCAATATCAAATTCACACTCAACGACACGGATGTCTGTTCTCTCGATGCTTCGTGCATTCTCACCATTAAGTTTGGTCATAGTAAAAAAAGAAGATTGCCGGTTACATTAGTTTAAAGCTCGAACACCAACTTCAAGGGGTAACCTTTGTTCGAGGTTCCCTTGGTGTTCATGAAAACTGCAATTTTAATTTGGAATATGTAATACTACATATTCAAGAGTTAAATTTAATAAGTACATTAGTTATCATTAGTTATTGGGATGAGAGAGGGATAATCTTAATGTTGTATGCAATTTCTTATCCGAAAAAACAATTTCAATGGACAGATTGCAGTTTTCACAGAGAAAAGGAAAGCCATACTCCCATAGGCAATATCGGAGAGCATGGCAAAGCATATCTCTTTTGATACAGGCGCTACGCAGGACCCAGATCGTGTTGTTGTTGATAAACACCCCCGGACACTGGAGTGTTGTGAAAGTGTCTGGATCGTTCTTGGTGGATCTTATTGACTGGAGTGGCGTGGCAAACCAGAAATGAATGTTCATCACACTATAAAGTGCAACAAAGCCGATCCGGTAGAACCACAATCTGAGCCCTCGTGTTTGGTGTGTGTGTATTTTGGTAGACGCCCTTGAGAGCAACGCGATTTATGCTCTATGGTTTGTGAAGACCTTTACAGGACTTCTTGGAAGACAATATTTTTTGTCTTCATGTGTGTTTCCTCTGGGAGGAATACTTTAAGCCCGTCAAATGACGTTGCTCTGGACATGGCCACATATAACTGACCATGTGTGAACACGGGCTCAGGTAAATACAAACCAACATACCTGAGAGATTGTCCCTGTGCCTTGTTGATAGTAAGGCAGTATGCTAGCCTGACTGGAAATTGCCGTCGCTTGATGTTGAACGGCATCTCAGTGTCTTGTGTTGACAATGTTATTCTGGGAATCATGACCTGCTGGCCTTTGTGTTCCCTCGTGATGGTCTCTGCTATGATGACGTTACGTCGGAGATGGCGTACAATAAGTCTTGTGCCATTGCAAAGACCTTTCTTTGGATTTAGATTCCTCAGAAGAATGATTGTTGCACCAACCTTAAACAGAGAGAGTTGCAAATAACAATGCGTATTGCATTATAGTACTGTGATAATGAAGGATAATCAGGCTTAAAAAAGTGCTATTAGTGTGGACTTCAATTCATGTATACGTAATTATTACATAGGAAGATTATACCTTGAGTCTAAGTCGGTGTAACAGCAATCCATTAGGAGTTAGATTGTTGATAAACTCAATTGGATATGCCGCCTCCTCATCTGGATCCTCTGTTATCACATTGTCTGTGCTGTAGTATGTTCTTTCAGGAGTTTGTAGTCTTTCCAGAATGATGTCATTTATTTGATGTGAAAAGTCATTCTTTGGGGTAAGACAACAACGTTCTGACATGGTTACCGGATCCAGCATGAGGTGGGACTGTGGTGTGTTAGGCTCGGGATATATAAGTTGAGCATTTCCTCTCGCGAAGATGTGCATATTTGGTGTGGCAAAGTGATATTGTCGAGTGCATCATGTGGTTCTTGTTTGTTACCGAGTCTTAGAAGCCATTCTGAGAATTCTCTGTACGATTGATCTTGAACAGCTCTCATGTTTGTGTGCAGGCGATGTTGTTGAAACTGTGCCCACAAATCACTGATTTGATATGATTTAAGACTCTCTGATACAATTTGCTCTCTTCCTGCCTTGGGAACAACCGGTAGCACTTGTCTGAAATCGCCACCAAGCAACATGAATTTGCCACCAAATGGCTTTTCAACTCTTGTGATATCCCGAAGCAGTCTGTCAACTGCTTGTAATGCCAATGCTGGTATCATTGAAGCTTCATCCCATATGAACAGGGTTGTTTCACGCAACACTTGTGCTCTTCGGCTCTGTCTCTTGACATTGCATGTTGATTCCAGCTTCAGTGGTATTGGAATTTGGAATTGCGAATGCGATGTTCTGCCATTAATAAGTAGTGTTGCTGCAATTCCTGACCAAGCCATACATTGAACTTTGTGTCCAGAAGCATTGAGGTTGCGATCCAACGTGTTGTAGAGAAATGTTTTCCCTGTGCCAGCTGGTCCGTCGAGAAAGTGACAGTTCTGTTCTGATTGCACCTCAATTGCTTGAATAATGGCTGTGTATACCACTTTTTGTTCTGGATTCAATGCAGCGCGCATTTGTTCTCCTTGCTCTCTTTCGTTTTCAACATCCATGTGATCCTCCTCTGAAAACATAAACGATAGTTAATTTGGTATAAATAGAAGCATATATTGGCTAAGTAATTACAGTGAATATCATCATGTTAAGTTGTAAATCACCTTGTTCTGGAATGACGAAGTCGGCCGGTAGCTGAGGAAGGTGATCGTAGTTGGTGATTGACAAACCATGGACCTTGAAATTGTTGTCAATATCATGTAGACATTGATACATGTGTCTGTCTTGGAAGGTTATGTCTGGATTGTTGATTTGATCACGTCTGACAAAATCTTCACTCATTGCTTCCTTGAAGGTGTCGAAGAGTGTTCTTATGTCTGAAGGCGTTTGAAAGAGTAGCAATGTGGCAAACAACTGTCTGAGTTGTGGTGGCATATTAAAGATGACTGCGTAGTGTAAACAGCGTGTGATTTCGGCATCATCTTCTAAAAGCCCTAAAGCTAATGCTGCATCTTTGAAGGAGTCACATAGATTACATTCTACCGTTCGAAGGTGTTCAAATGACGTAGCTCCTCGTTTATGCAAGAGCAAAAGTCTGAGGGCGAATTTTTGCTCGCCAGGTCTAGGCTGCACTTGAGTTACTCTACCAATGATTGGCATTGTTCTTCGTTGTCTGGCTGTCCATGTTTTTGAACGCTCTTGGAAGACATAGTGCTCTGGTATCTCGTGACAGAGGTACTGACGTGCAGCTGGATCTTGCTGGTTGAGTTCAAACCATGCTGTAAGTGTTGTTCTATCACCAATGTTGTTGAGCCTTTGTTCGTCATCATTGTCATGAAAGATGACTTGTTGCTCAAATGGTAGATGAACAGAAAGCCGTTTAACTATGTGGCTTTTGTCATGCATGGGGAACTGCATAAGCCGATAGACAGCTTCATGTGGTCCAATATATCTTGCATTGATGTATTGGCGCACCTCGTCGTGTTCAATGTCTTGAGGTACTTGCTGTTGATTTTCTTCAAGAATTTCAACATGTGCCATATCATGTCCTTTGTGGATATATTTGAAGATGTACTTGACACTTTTTACTGTACTGCATATTTCCACGCTGATATGACACTGATATTTGATTAGTAGGTGTCTGTTGTGTGGCACTACCCAGGTATCATCCAAAATGCGATTATTCACATTGACTGGATGAAGACAGCGTCGTCTATAGAGAGGATAGCCGTTGACATTGATTTGAGTGTCAGCAACTTGTTCTTTTGGAAAATGCTTTTTGCATTTGTTATTTTCCATGCACACGCATCGAGGATTTAAAATTCCACAGGGTCCATGTGTCATGTGTTTTAGGACCAACTTGTGATATTTTGCATCCTGTGGGTCTGGAATCTCTGCTGATATCAGTTGATCCACCTGATAATGAATATGATAATCAACAATTTTATAATAGAAATAACGTACAGAATAGTTGTACTGTGGATTGCGTATAAATGTCACAATAAGAGAAAGAATTATTAGTGTTTGCAAATATTACCTGTTGTGGTGTTCATGGTTTATCAGCTTGCGAAAGAAACAGGATCATGTGTGCGTGTGGTAGTCCTCTCTTTTGAAATTCTATGACATATACATGTGCTGTGACATGTCCAAGAATGTGCTTGTGCAGAATGTCTTCAAGTAGTTGTTTGAGTTTGAGTTGAAATACTCGTGTGACAATGTCCGGTCGATCATTGGCCTCTGGTGTGGTAGAATGTTTTCTTCTATCTCCTTCCATTTAGGATTGGCAGTCATTGTGAGGAAGATGTCTGGCTTGCCATACTTCCTTACGATTGTCATTGCATCTTGAAAATGTTGATACATGTTTCTTTGGCTGCCTGGAAAGGATGATGGTAGAATGATAACACGGCCAACATCGATATGGATGGGCTGATTCGGATTGTTAGCCCTGGCCATCTGGTTTTCGATTTCAGCTCTTCTGTGGAGATGATCCATCAGGCCTCGATAAGTGTCAACACGAAGCTGACGTTGATTGTTCATAATCCAGTGCAGTTTATTGCCTTCTATCTTCGTATATGCATCTACCAGATACTGTTGAAATAGAAGTGATGCAATGTGGATGGCTGAGAATGCATCCCTGACCTGGATTCTGTATAAATAGTATTCGGTGAGGGTCAGTCTGGTACGGCGATCACGATTGATGTGTTGTCGATCTCTTACATTTGCAGTATGCAATCGTTGAAGGTCCAAACTGTATCCTCTGTCACCATGAAAGAACATCAATGGATACGTGAGAGGATCAGCACTTGGACTGGTTGCGTAAATCTTCATGAGATCTCCGTGTCTTGTTTGAACTTGCAGTTCTCTGTCGTCAGGATTTGGTGCACCTCCATTTTGTACAGTATATATAGCTGCAATTTCTCTGGCAGTTGGATTATCGTATCTGCGATCTTGTTGTGGGTGACCTGTGATGATCATTTTGAATGTTGGAATAGGCTGATTGTTTGCAATAGCTTGCTGCCGCTGTTCCTCCAATATTTCACCCATGCTTTGATAATGCTGTGCAAATCGATTGACTGCCATTAATTCATTCTGGAGAAGTGCAACGATGTCCAAATCAAGATGTTGTTCTCCTGCAGTGTTTTGCCGTTCCTGCAATGCTTGTTGCGTATCCATGATGTAAAGTTCTGCATACTTTCTGGATCTGTCTGTTTCGGTTACACCTAGTAATTGTAAATGAAATATACTTAATAGATAACATATGAATAGAGATAAGAGTTTTAGGGTAGAAATCATAAGTGAATAATTAGCTATGTAAAAATTTTATAAAAGAAGTGGATTGGTCAGTTACCAGTCATGTGATATGCCTTTCCGTGAATTGTGATAACTGGTGGTCCAGCTCTGGCATGACGTACAATATTAGCCTTCCATGATGCCATGGCCATTAATGAGTTGTATTGGCGGAAGTGATTTAAGAAATGTGTCATTTCGGCTGTATCACCAGTATATAAATGCATGACATTGACTGGAGGTGGTTGAATTGGATCCAGAGTGATTAAACCTCCCATGCAACACTTGTTGTATTGTTTTCGGGAGTTAAGTTCTTTGAAGTACTTTGCACCACAATGAATGCATGTTCTGGTCATTTCATTCAAGTGGTGTGGTAATGGCGAGAAGGGGATGAGGTTTTCAGCTTCATTGTTCTCAGGGACAGGGTTGTCAACTTGCATTTGTTGATCTTCAACAGGTTCTGGTATCTAATTTTCATTCGGGTATTGGAACCGCGTCTTGCATCTCGATGTCTGCAGGTTGTTCTGGTGCTTGAAGCTCTTGGTTCTGAATAGGAAGTTCTTGGTTCAGAATGGGAAGCTCTTGGTTCTGAATGGGAAGCTCCTGGTTCAGAATGGGAAGGTCTTGGTTCAGAATGGGAAGCTGATTGTTCAGAATGGGAAGCTCTTGGTTCTGAATAGGAAGCTCTTGGTTCAGAATGGGAAGCTGATGGTTCTGAATGGGGAGCCATGGGATCTGAATGGGAAGCTCTGGTTCCATGTCCATCTCCATCGGCTGTATCTGTGGAAGGGGATACTGTGCTGGAAATGGCTGATATTCAGGGGCTTCTAGCTGACGGTTTTCGAGCTGCATTTGTTGAGGATCATTGACTGCTGCAAGTGGGTTATCTGCATTTCCCGTCCGTTGAGGTTGAAGCTGTTGATTGATCTGTCTGTGATGCTGCATATTCTCCCGCACTTGATTTCTACGCCTGGTGCCGGTTATACTTCTCTTGGCCTTGCGCGGCATGGTGCACGTTGTGGTATGAAAGAGAAATATGAAGTATGATATATACAATTAGGCCAAATTATTGTGAATGTTATTGCTTGTTGACAATGGTCCTAATAGCAACAACAATGGTAATAATTATAGCCTTGTGTAAAGCTGAAACACAAAGAAGTAAATATAATATATTTCAAGGATTCCATAATGATGAGTTGAAATTGGTAAAGAAGTAAATGGAAAAGTATTGCTATTTAATCTAATTTATGTTAAATGAATATACTTACTTTAAACTGTGGTCGTTTCTGTTAGGTAAACAGTCACTAAAATGGAATAGAGTGAATTATAGTTAAAATATAAGTAGTAAAAGGAAATGAATAATGGGCAAAGCTCAGAATACCCGAGTAAATAAAAATAGACCGGTTGAATTGAGTGCAGCAGTTTTTAATAATTTGTTGAAACACAATTTGAGAAATTGTTGTTAATATACTTACTATCCATGAAGGAAACACTGAATTAAGGAAATAGTTTGTTGTACAGAGGCTCATTTGGAAAGAGAGAAATAAAAAAACAAAAATATAAGTTTATTGTCTAAATGAGTTTCTGAAAGAGAAGTGTCCGTTATTTTAAAATAGATTTAGGCGGGCCTTTATTTAGAAGAAAAACACACAATTGAAGAGGTAAATTGATCAGCGAGGTAGGAAAACTGTAGTGAAATAATAAATTTCTTACCCAGCCTAGCCTTGTGTCTTTCAAATCTATGGGTAGAAACAAAAGAGAAATCAGAATAGTTGTAAACTTAAAACTTTGATAAAGAAGTTACCTGCACACCACGTAACCTCTTGTTGTAATTAAAAGCATACCAAAAAAAACAATAATTTTTGTCTTATGAGGCGAAGTTGCGATAAGTAATCTGGCTAGCTTGTAGTTATTAGAACATGTTGAAAGTAGGTATACTTACTCAGCGATAAATAAGATAAGATAATTATAGCCTTAAGAAAATTTGGCCGGTTAAAAATAAACAAAGTCTAGTTTTAGAGGCGGGATTTCTATTGTACTACATCGCCTCCGTGATTGGTTTATACGTGTCATGTGATAAAAAAGGAGGGAAAAATCTCGTGGAAAGGGATTTCCCCTTCGTTCTTCTGACTTTTAAAGGTGGGAAGGAGAAGATTAGCACGTGATAGACTGGTCGGACTCAAAGAGATAGGAGATAAGATAAGAAACATTATAAACTTTGAAATTTATGTTATGTTCATTTTACCGAATATTTACGGTTGGTTTAACAATATTAATATTTTTTAAACAATATATATCGTTCAATTCGGCAAGTTGATAGACTTGGAGGGTGGAGACCACAGGGCTTCGATGCATCAAGTTGATAAAAAGTGGCCGCAGTTGGAGGGTGACATAGCGTCTGGAGTATAAGCCTCGTTAGCACCGTAAATGATGTAAAATACGATCTCAGTAGTTGTGTTATGGAGTGGGCATGTGTGCACGTCTCGTCTGTCCCTGCAAGAAAAAGACAAAGGAAAAAAACAAAGACAAATGAAACAAAAGAAACGTTGTAACAATCTCTTGCGTGACTGAATTTTATTCGCAAAATTATTATTATTGTATTGTAAGTAAAAGGCTGCGTGGCAGATAGCGTTGACGACCAAAGGAGGGGACAAAATCGGAGGAATAAGAAATATGGTGATAATATTATTTGATCTTTGTCAATCTTTTCAATCAAACACTATTAAGCAAACTATAATGAGTTATGGTGTGTTTAACTTGAATTGTTATCTATCAATTATAGAATTTGTACATATTGAAAGAGAATATGCATCCTTTCATAAAAATTAGTCAACATGCATGGCAGGCCTGGGTAAGTTTGTAACTTTAGTTTTTCTATGAAATTTTCTTAGAAAAGAAGGGAAATTCATGTTGTAAATTATTGAAACTGTGTGTTTGGTTAATGGTTTCACTTAATTTTATTGTTGCAGGTGTTGATAGCTGAACAGAAAAGGAAAGGATGTCCCTGCTTGGTTTTTTGTGTGGTAAGTGTCTAATTAATATGTGGGTTTTAGTATTAGAACAATAATATTTGAATGGAACTGAATATAAAAATGAACTGAATTTGGAACTATTTAAACAGGAAAAAGCATTGACCATGCATAAATATGGGAAATTTGTGAGATTGATTGGTAGGCCGAAAAAAGGTATGTTATTATGAGTATGAATAATTCATGCATGAGCAAGGCCACTAAGCTACATAACAACAAAACTACAAACTATAAAACTACATAACTACAACCTATCGAACAACATAACTACAAACTAAAAACTATTTACAAACTATCTACAAACAGTAAAAACCTGCATATAACATCCTCCATCTTATTTTGTAGGCTATTTTGGTTGTGAAGAATGAAAAACAATGGGTAAACTATAAGACAATATCATGTAAATTTGACTATGAAAAAATACATAGAAAAATGGAATATTGGGGGATAGGTTGCTACAAATAGGAGGTTTTTATATGCAGGTTTTTACTGTATAACTATATAGAATATCTACATATTAAAATATGAGATTTTAACAATTTTGGCACCACGTGCCAATTGGGCCTGCTCAGCCGTAAGTTGGTGGGAAGGGTTTTGGGCGACCACCTGCCCACCCTCCTTTTTGCCGGGCTTCCTTTTTTGTTGGCCTTTGCCAATCTTAATAAAAGCCTCTTTTTGTGTTCTGTAAATTAACACACATAAGATTGATATGTTAAAGGTTGTTAACATTTTGTAAAAAGATGCAATGCCATTGTATAAGTGTGTATCATAAACATGTGAAATACAATGTAAAAAGGTGTACATACACAATTTCATTTGTTGGGATTCTTGTCCCAGTGGCGAATACAAATTTAAAATGTTTGCCGGCCAATTCTGGGCATTGGTCGGCACAGTTTCTCTTTAGAGTAGATATACTACTATATGTTATTTCCTAGGAGAAAAAGAGCATGGAAAGAATAATGGTTGATAGCAGTTATGAAGATGAGAAATTTACTAATATATATATTAATGTATTTAATATGATTACTTTGGTGTCTTTGCCAAGGGTAATCACAATATTATTTTCCTTTGGCTTTGCATTTGCCATGTTGATATGTTCTTAAAATGAAATGTTGAAATGCATGTAAAATTAGTACTATAAGGTTAATTATTGTATTCCTTAATTTATGAAATTCTGATAGTATGGAATTTGTGCGCATTAATATATGAAGAGCGAAGATTGAAAATCGTAATCATATAGGAGAAGATACTTACAAATCTGTGATTGAGCGCGTAAGGTTGGAAGTAATGAATGCTGAAGTAAACAAAGGTAAGTAGTGTTAAAAATTGGTACACAATAAGTGTAAACTTGTTGTTAATAACTATGGATTCCTTCTAGGACTCTTTTAGTTAATCTGCCATTTTTTCTTAAATGTTTAAACTTTCAAAAGTTATTTAGAAAAATTTTTCACTTACTTGAAATTGGTGCGATCGAGATCTGAAAGATTTTCGCGCGCTCAAGTAAAAGCTATTGTCTTTCGAAACTATAGCAACAATATCAAGATGGCCCCACGGAAAAGAATGAGATCGAACAATTTTGCATAGTGAAAGTATGAATGGCAAAGACTATAGATGAAAAACGCGTTGGGAAGGAGAAGATTAGCACGTGACAAACTTGTTGGGCTGAAAGAGAGAGGATATAAGATAAAAAACATTATAATGTTGAAATGTAATGTTCATTTTAACACTATGGGGCAGGCACGTGTGCACGTCTCGTCTGTCCCTGCAAGAAGAAGACAAAGGAAAAGAAGAAAGACAAATGAAACAAAGGAAACGTTGTAACAAACTCTCACGTGCCAGAATTTTTTTGCGAAATTATTATTATTAAATTGTAAAGGAAAAGAAGCCTCGGCCTCAGTAGATAGCGATGACGACGAAAAGAGCCGATGAAATCGTAAGAATAAGATATGGTAATAATATTATTTGATCTTTTCAATCTTTTCAATCAAACACTATTAAGCAAACTATAATGAGTTATGGTTTGTTTAACTTGAATTGTTATCTATCAATTATAGAATTTGTACATATTGAAAGAGAATATGCATCCTTTCATAAAAATTAGTCAACATGCATGGCAGGCCTGGGTAAGTTTGTAACTTTAGTTTTTCTATGAAATTTCCTTAGAAAAGAAGGGAAATTCAGAGCAATTGCATAGTAATAATAGAAATCTGTTCTCCTTCTGTGTTTTGGTGGGCTAGCTGACACTGATATAAGCAATGAGTGTTGGCATTGCTGTAACCTGGAAAGTATTGTAAATTATTGAAACTGTGTGTTTGGTTAATGGTTTCACTTAATTTTATTGTTGCTTGCAGGTGCTGATAGCTGAACAGAAAAGGAAAGGATGCCCCTGCTTGGTTTTTTGTGTGGTAAGTGCCTGATTAATTTCTGGGTTTTAAAATTAGAACAATAATATATCAATCGAACTGAATATTACGATGAACTGAATTTGGAACTATTTAAACAGGAAAAAGCATTGACCATGCATAAATATGGGAAATTTGTGAGATTGATTGGTAGGCCAAAAAAGGTAAGCTATTATTAGTATCAATAATTCATGCATGATCAAGGCCACTAAGCTGCAAAACAACAGAACTACAAACCATCAAAGTACATAACTTAACTACAAACTATCGAACAACATAACTACTTAACTACAAACTATTTACAAACTATCTACAAACAGTAAAAACCTGCATATAAGATCCTCCATCTTATTTTGTAGGCTATTTTGGTAGTGAAGAATGGAAAACAATCGGTAAACTATAAGACAATATCATGTGAACATGACTATGAAAAAATACATAGAAAAATGGAATATTCGGTGGTAGGTTCTTAAAAATAGGAGGTTCTTATTTGTAGGTTTTTACTGTATAACTATGTACAGTATCTACATATTAAAGTAAGAAATCTTTACAATTTTGGCACCGCGTGCCAATTCGGCCTGCTCTGGCGTAAGTTTGTGGGAAGGGTTTTGGGTGACCACCTTCCCACGCTCTTTTTTGGGGGCCTTTCTTTTTTGTTGGCCAGCAATTTTTACAAAGGCCTCTTTTTGTGTTCTGTAAATTAACACACATAAGACTGATATGTTAAAGGTTGTTAAAATTTTGTAAAAAGATGCAATGCCATTGTTAAAGTGTGTATGATAAACATGTGAAATACAATGTAAAAAATGTACGTACACAATTTCATTTGTTGGGATTCATCTCCCCGTCACGAAAACAAAATTAAAACGTTTGCCGGCCAATTCTGGGAATTGGTCGGCACAGTTTCTCTTTAGAGTAGATATACTACTATATGTTATTTCCTAGGAGAAAAAGAGCATGGAAAGAATAATGGTTGATAGCAGTTATGAAGATGAGAAATGTACTAATAAATATATTAATGTATTTAATATAATTACTTTGGTGTCTTTGCCACAGTTATGACAATTTGCTTGTCCTTTGGCTTTGCATTTGCCATGTTGAAATGTTCTTAAAATGAAATGTTGAAATGCATGTAAAATTAGTATAAGGTTAATGGAAGATGCTGCTGAAGGAGAAATATGAAGAATGTTGTATATCTCAATTAACAATATATTCTGATAATATTGTGGGAATGAATATATGAAGAGCAAAGATTGAAAATCATAGCAATAGGAGAAGATACTTACAAATCTGAATGAGCAGGTAACTTAAATAACGAATGCTGAAGTAAACAAAGGTAAGTAGTGTTAAAAGTTGTTACACAGTGACTGTAAAATTGTTGTTAATAACTATGGATACATTTAAGGCTGTTTTAGTTAATATGGCTTTGTGTTCTTAAATGTTTAAACTTTCAAAAGTTATTTAGAAAATTTTTCACTTACTTGAATTTGGTGCGATCGAGATCTGAAAGATTTTCGCGCGCTCAAGTCAAAGCTATTGTCTTTGACACTATAGCAACAATATCAAGATGGCCCCATGGAAAAGAATGAGATCGAGGTCTTCTGGAAGTATGGAAACAACGTGGTGTTGGGTGAATTCCGATGTTACAATAATTCTGCATAGTGAAAGTATCAATGGCAAAGACTATCGATTAAAGTGAACTACGAATTGGTGTAAAAATAGAGAGGGTATGTTAAGTTGAACAATAATCAGGTAATGCATAAGTAGATATAAA
>RQOL01000014.1:0-20904 GCA_013076295.1 Sanderia malayensis
ACTTCCCACTTTTTCTTGACTTCCTACTTTCGGTGAATTCCCACTTTTGATGGCTTCCCACTTGATAACTTCCCACTTTCTATGACTTCCCGCTTTTGATAACTTCCATCTTTTTTTGACCTCCCACTTTTGATGACTTTCCACTTTTGATGAGTTCCCACGTTTTCTTGACTTCCCAATTTTGCTGGCTTCCCACTTTTGACAATTTCCCACTTTTTCTTAACTTGCCATAATTTCTTGACTTCCCACTTTTCATGACTTCTCACTTTTTCTTGACATCCAACTTTCGGTGACTTCCCCCTTTTTCTTGACTTCCCACTTATTCTTGACTTCCCACTTTTTCTTGAATTCCCACTTTTTCTTGACTTCCCACGTTTCATGACTTCCCAATTTTGATGCCTCCCCACATTTGATGACTACCCACTTTTGATGACTTCCCACTTTCGGAGAATTCCCACTTTTCATGACTTCTCACTTTTTCTTGACTTCCCACTTTCGGTGACTTGCCACTTTTGATGGCTTCCCACTTTTGATAACTTCCCACTTTTGATGACTTCCCACTTTTTCTTGACCTCCCACTTGCAGTGACTTCCCACTTTTGATGACTTCCCACTTCTGATAAATTTCCACTTTTGATGACTTCCCACTTTTTCTTGACCTCCCACTTTCAGTGACTTCCCACTTTTGATGGCTTCCCATTTTTGATAAAATGCCACTTTTCATGACTTCCCACTTTTTCTTCACTTCCCACTTTCGGTGACTTCCCATATTTGATGGCTTGCCACTTTTGATAACTTCCCACTTTGATGACTTCCCACGTTTTCTTGACTAAGCACTTTTTTTGACTTCCCATTTTTGAAGACTTCCCACATTTGACGACCTCCCACTTTTTCTTAACTTACCATTTTATCTTGACTTCCCATTTTTAATGACTTCCGTTTGATGACATCCTACTTTTTCTTAACTTCCCATTTTTCTTGACTTCCCACTTTTGATGACTTCCCATTTTCTTCACCCCATTTTCCGGCGAATTCCCACTTTTTGATGGCTTCCACTTTTGATAAATTCCCACTTTTGATGACTTCCCACTTTTTCTTGACATCCCACTTTTGTTGACTTCCAACTTTTTGTTGACTTCCCACGTTTTCACGACTTCCCATTTTTTATGCCTTCCCACTTTTGATGACTTTCCTAATTTTGATGCCTTCCCACGTTTTTATGACTTCCCAATTTTGATGCCCTCCCACTTTTGATGACCTCCCACTTTTTTGACTCCCACTTTGATTTCCGCTATTTAATCACCTCCCACTTTCGGTGACTTCCCACTTTGATGATTTCCCACTTTTGATGACTATCCACTTTTCTTGACTTCCCACTTTTTCTTGACTTTCCACTTTTTCTTGACTTCCCACGTTTTCATGACTTCCCAATTTTCGTGCCTTCCCACTTTCGATGACTTCCCACTTTTTCTGGCTTCCCACTTTCGGTGACTTCCACTTGTTATGACTTCCTACTTTGATAACTTCCCACTTTTGATAAATTCCCACTTTTGAAGACTTCCGACTTTTTCTTGAGTTCCTACTTTCGGTGACTTCCCAGTTTTGATGGCTTCCCACTTTTGATAACTTCCCACTTTTGATGACTTCCCGCTTTGATAACTTCCCACTTTTTTGACTTCCCACTATGATGGCTTCCCACTTTTGAGACTTCCCACGTTTTCTTGACTTCCCAATTTGATGGCTTCCCACTTTTGACGACTTCCCGCTTTCTTAACTTCCCATAATTTCTTGACTTCCCACTTTTGATGACTTTCTCACTTTTTCTTGACATCCAACTTTCGGTGATTTCACACTTTTGATGACTTCCCACTTCTGATAAATTCCCACTTTTGATGACTTCCCACTTTTCTTGAATTCCCACTTTTCTTGACTTCCCACGTTTTCATGACTTCCCAATTTTGATGCCTCCCCACATTGATGACTACCCACTTTGATGACTTCCCACTTTTTTTGACTTCCCACTTTTGATGACTTCCAATTTTTTGACTTCCCGCTTTTGATGACTTCCCACGTTTTCTGACTTCCCATTTTTGATGACTTCCTACTTTTGATGACTTCCTAATTTTGATGCCTTCCCACGTTTTTATGACTTCCCAATTTTGATGCCCTCCCACTTTTGATGACCTCCCACTTTTTTTGACTCCCACTTTTGATGACTTCCCGCTTTTAATCACCTCCCACTTTCGGTGACTTCCCACTTTGATGACTTCCCACTTTTGATGACTATCCACTTTTTCTTGACTTCCCACTTTTTCTTTGACTTTCCACTTTTTCTTGACTTCCCACGTTTTCTTGACTTCCCACTTTTTTGACTCCTATTTTTGAAGAACTTCCACATATGACGACCTCCCACTTTTCTTAACTTACCATTCTTTCTTGATTTCCCAGTTTGATGACTTCCCATTTTTCTTCACCTGCCATTTTCGGTGAATTCCCAATTTGATGACATCCCACTTTTGATAAATTCCCACTTTATGACTTCCCAATTTTTCTGACTTCCCACTTTCTTGACTTCCAACTTTTCTTGACTTCCCACGTTTTCATGACCTCCCAATTTTTATGCCTCCCACTCTTTATGATTCCCCACTTTCGACTTACCACTTTTGATGACTTCCCATTTTTGATGATTCCCACGTTTTCTTGACTTCCCATTTTTGATGACTTCCCGGTTTGATGACATCCTACTTTTCTTAACTTCCCATTTTTTCTTGACTTCCACTTTGATGACGTCCCACTTTTTTCTTGACCTCCCACTTTCAGTGAATTCCCACTTTTGATGACTTCCCACTTTGATGACTTCCCACTTTTGATAAATTCCCACTTTTGATGACTTCCCACTTTTCTTGACTTCCTACTTTCGGTGAATTCCCACTTTTGATGGCTTCCCACTTTTGATAACTTCCCACTTCTATGACTTCCCGCTTTTGATAACTTCCATCTTTTTTGACCTCCCACTTTGATGACTTCCACTTTGATGAGTTCCCACGTTTCTTGACTTCCCAATTTTGCTGGCTCCCACTTTTGACGACTTCCCACTTTTTCTTAACTTGCCAAATTCTTGACTTCCCACTTTTCATGACTTCTCACTTTTCTTGACATCCAACTTTCGGTGACTTCCCCCTTTTGATGACTTCCCACTTCTGATATATTCCCACTTTTGATGACTTCCCCTTTTCTTGACTTCCCACTTATTCTTGACTTCCCACTTTTTCTTGAATTCCCACTTTTTCTTGACTTCCCACGTTTTCATGACTTCCAATTTTGATGCCTCCCCACATTTGATGACTACCCACTTTTATGACTTCCCACTTTCGGAGAATTCCCACTTTTCATGACTTCTCACTTTTTCTTGGACTTCCCACTTTCGGTGACTTGCCACTTTTGATGGCTTCCCACTTTGATAACTTCCCACTTTGATGACTTCCCACTTTTCTTGACCTCCCACTTGCAGTGACTTCCCACTTTTGATGACTTCCCACTTCTGATAAATTTCCACTTTTGATGACTTCCCACTTTTTCTTGACCTCCCACTTTCAGTGACTTCCCACTTTTGATGGCTTCCCATTTTTGATAAAATGCCACTTTTCATGACTTCCCACTTTTTCTTCACTTCCCACTTTCGGTGACTTCCCATATTTGATGGCTTGCCACTTTTTAACTTCCCACTTTTGATGACTTCCCACGTTTTCTTGACTAAGCACTTTTTTTGACTTCCCATTTTGAAGACTTCCCACATTTGACGACCTCCCACTTTTTCTTAACTTACCATTTTATCTTGACTTCCCATTTTTAATGACTTCCCGGTTTTATGACATCCTACTTTTTCTTAACTTCCCATTTTTCTTGACTTCCCATTTTGATGACTTCCCACTTTTTCTTGACCTCCCACTTTCAGTGACTTCCCACATTTGATGACTTCCCACTTTTGATAATTCCCACTTTCTATGACTTCCCGCTTTTGATAACTCTCCATCTTTTTTTGACTTCCCCTTTTGATGACTTCCCACGTTTACTTGACTTCCCCATTTTTGATGCCGTCCCACTTTTTCTTGACCTGCACTTCAGTGACTTCCCACTTTTTATGACTTCCCATTTTTGATAAATTCCCAGTTTTCATGATTTCCAACTTTTTCTTTGACTTCCCACTTCGGTGACTTCCCACTTTTGATGGCTTCCCGATTTTGATAACTTCCCACTTTTGATGACTTCCCACGTTTTTTTGACTTCCCACTTTTTTTGACTTCCCATTTTTAAAGATTCCCACGTTTTCTTGACCTCCCTATTTTGATGCCGTTCCCTCTTTTTGTTGACCTCCACTTTCAGTGACTTCCACTTTTATGACTTCCGTTTTGAGAAATTCCCATTTCATGACTTCCCATTTTTCTTCACCTTCCATTTTCGGTGAATTCCCACTTTTGATGACCTCCCACTTTTTTTGGACCTCCCACTTTTGATGACTTCCCGCTTTTAATCACTCCCACTTTCGGTGACTTCCCACTTTGATGACTTCCCACTTTTGATGACTATCCACTTTTTCTTGACTTCCCACTTCTTCTTGACTTTCACTTTTTCTTGACTTCCCACGTTTTCATGACTTCCCAATTTCGTGCCTTCCCACTTTCGATGATTTCCCACTTTTTCTTGGCTTCCACTTTCGGTGACTTCCCACTTGTTATGACTTCCCACTTTTGATAACTTCCCACTTTTGATAATTCCCACTTTTGAAGACTTCCGACTTTTTCTTGAGTTCCTACTTTCGGTGACTTCCCAGTTTTGATGGCTTCCCCACTTTTGATAACTTCCCACTTTGATGACTTCCCGCTTTTGATAACTTCCCACTTTTTTTGACTTCCCACTTATGATGGCTTCCCAATTTTGATGGCTTCCCACTTTTGACGACTTCCCGCTTTTTCTTAACTTCCCATAATTTCTTGACTTCCCACTTTTGATGACTTCTCACTTTTTTCTTGACATCCAACTTTCGGTGATTTCACACTTTTGATGACTTCCCACTTCTGATAAATTCCCACTTTTGATGACTTCCCAATTTTTTTGACTTCCGTTTTTGATGACTTCCCACGTTTTCTTGACTTCCCATTTTTGATGACTTCCACTTTTGATGACTTCCTAATTTGATGCCTTCCCACGTTTTTGACTTCCCAATTTTGATGCCTTCCCACTTTTGATGACCTCCCACTTTTTTTGACCTCCCACTTTTGATGACTTCCCGCTTTTTAAATCACCTCCCACTTTCGGTGACTTCCCACTTTGATGACTTCCCATTTTGATGACTTCCCACGTTTTTCTGACTTCCCATTTTTGATGACTTCCCGGTTTTGATTGACATCCTACTTTTTCTTAACTTCCCTTTTTTTTCTTGACTTCCCACTTTTGATGACTTCCCACTTTTTCTTGACCTCCCACTTTCAATGACTTCCCACTTTTGATGACTTCCCACTTTTGATGACTTCCCACTTTTGATAAATTCCCACTTTTGATGACTTCCCACTTTTTCTTGACTTCCTACTTTCGTTTGACTTCCCACTTTTGATGGCTTCCCACTTTTGATAACTTCCCACTTTCTATGACTTCCCGCTTTTGATAACTTCCATCTTTTTTTGACCTGCCACTTTTGATGACTTCCCACTTTTGATGAGTTCCCACGTTTTCTTGACTTCCCAATTTTGATGGCTTCCCACTTTTGACGACTTCCCACTTTTTCTTAACTTGCCATAATTTCTTGACTTCCCACTTTTCATGACTTCTCACTTTTTCTTGACATCCAACTTTCGGTGACTTCCCCCTTTTGATGACTTCCCACTTCTGATATATTCCCACTTTTGACGACTTCCCCTTTTTCTTGACTTCCCACTTATTCTTGACTTCCCACTTTTTCTTGAATTCCCACTTTTTCTTGACTTCCCACGTTTTCATGACTTCCCAATTTTGATGCCTCCCCGCATTTGATGACTACCCACTTTTGATGACTTCCCACTTTCGGAGAATTCCCAGTTTTGATGACTTCTCACTTTTCTTGAAATCCAACTTTCGGTGACTTTCCACTTTTGATGACTTCCCACTTCTGATAAATTTCCACTTTTGATGACTTCCCACTTTTTCTTGACCTCCCACTTTCAGTGACTTCCCACTTTTGATGGCTTCCATTTTTGATAAATTGCCACTTTTCATGACTTCCACTTTTTCTTCACTTCCCACTTTCGGTGACTTCCCATATTTGATGGCTTGCCACTTTTGATAACTCCCCTTTTGATGATTCCCAGTTTTCTTGACTAAGCACTTTTTTTGACTTCCCATTTTTTGAAGACTTCCCACATTTGACGACCTCCCACTTTTTCTTAACTTACCATTTTATCTTGACTTCCCATTTTTAATGACTTCCCGGTTTTGATGACATCCTACTTTTTCTTAACTTCCATTTTTTCTTGACTTCCACTTTTTGATGACTTCCCACTTTTTCTTGACCTCCCACTTTCAGTGACTTCCCACATTTGATGACATCCCACTTTTGATAAGTTCCCACTTTCTATGACTTCCCGCTTTTGATAACTTCCATCTTTTTTTGACTTCCCACTTTTGGATGACTTCCCACGTTTTCTTGACTTCCCTATTTTGATGCCGTCCCACTTTTTTCTTGACCTGCAACTTTCAGTGACTTCCCACTTTTTATGACTTCCCCATTTTTGATAAATTCCCAGTTTTCATGATTTCCAACTTTTTCTTGACTTCCCACTTTCGGTGACTTCCCACTTTTGATGGCTTACCACTTTTGATAACTTCCCACTTTTTATGACTTCCCATTTTGAGAAATTCCCAGTTTTCATGACTTCCCATTTTTTCTTCACCTTCCATTTTCGGTGAATTCCCACTTTTGATGACCTCCCACTTTTTTTGACCTCCCACTTTTGATGACTTCCCGCTTTTTAATCACCTCCCACTTTCGGTGACTTCCCACTTTGATGACTTCCCACTTTTGATGACTATCCACTTTTTCTTGACTTCCCATTTTTTCTTGACTTTCCACTTTTTCTTGACTTCCCACGTTTTCATGACTTCCCAATTTTCGTGCCTTCCCACTTTCGATGACTTCCCACTTTTTCTTGGCTTCTCACTTTCGGTGACTTCCCACTTGTTATGACTTCCCACTTTTGATAACTTCCCGCTTTTGATAAATTCCCACTTTTGAAGACTTCCAACTTTTTCTTGAGTTCCTATTTTCGGGTGACTTCCCAGTTTGATGGCTTCCCACTTTCGATAACTTCCCACTTTTGATGACTTCCCGCTTTTGATAACTTCCCACTTTTTTTGACTTCCCACTTATGATGGCTTCCCACTTTTGATGACTTCCCACGTTTTCTTGACTTCCCAATTTTGATGGCTTCCCACGTTTGACGACTTCCCGCTTTTCTTAACTTCCCATAATTTCTTGACTTCCCACTTTTGATGACTTCTCACTTTTTCTTGACATCCAACTTTCGGTGATTTCACACTTTTGATGACTTCCCACTTCTGATAAATTCCCACTTTTGATGACTTCACAATTTTTTTGACTTCCCGTTTTTGATGACTTCCCACGTTTTCTTGACTTCCCATTTTTGATGACTTCCCACTTTTGATGACTTCCTAATTTTGATGCCTTCCCACGTTTTTATGACTTCCCAATTTTGATGCCCTCCCACTTTCGGAGAATTCCCACTTTTCATGACTTCTCACTTTTTCTTGACTTCCCACTTTCGGTGACTTGCCACTTTTGATGGCTTCCCACTTTTGATAACTTCCCACTTTTGATGACTTCCCACTTTTTCTTGACCTCCCACTTGCAGTGACTTCCCACTTTTGATGACTTCCCACTTTTGATGACCTCCCATTTTTGATGACTTCCCACTTTTGATAAATTCCCACTTTTGATGACTTCCTACTTTTTCTTAACTTCCCATTTTTCTTGACTTCCCACTTTTGAAGACTTCCCGCTTTTTAATCACCTCCCACTTTCGGTGGGAGGTGATTTAAACCAACTTCCCACGTTTTCTTGACTTCCCATTTTTGATGACTTCCCACTTTTGATGACTTCCTAATTTTGATGCCTTCCCACGTTTTTATGACTTCCCAATTTTGATGCCCTCCCACTTTTGATGACCTCCCACTTTTTTTGACCTCCCACTTTTGATGACTTCCCGCTTTTTAATCACCTCCCACTTTCGGTGACTTCCCACTTTGATGACTTCCCACTTTGATGACTTCCCGCTTTTGATAACTTCCCACTTTTTTTGACTTCCCACTTATGATGGCTTCCCACTTTTGATGACTTCCCACGTTTTCTTGACTTCCCAATTTTGATGGCTTCCCACGTTTGACGACTTCCCGCTTTTTCTTAACTTCCCATAATTTCTTGACTTCCCACTTTTGATGACTTCTCACTTTTTCTTGACATCCAACTTTCGGTGATTTCACACTTTTGATGACTTCCCACTTCTGATAAATTCCCACTTTTGATGACTTCACAATTTTTTTGACTTCCCGTTTTTGATGACTTCCCACGTTTCTTGACTTCCCATTTTTGATGACTTCCCTCTTTTGATGACTTCCTAATTTTGATGCCTTCCCACGTTTTTATGACTTCCCAATTTTGATGCCCTCCCACTTTCGGAGAATTCCCACTTTTCATGACTTCTCACTTTTTCTTGACTTCCCACTTTCGGTGACTTGCCACTTTTGATGGCTTCCCACTTTTGATAACTTCCCACTTTTGATGACTTCCCACTTTTTCTTGACCTCCCACTTGCAGTGACTTCCCCACTTTTGATGACTTCCCACTTTGATGACCTCCCATTTTTGATGACTTCCCACTTTTGATAAATTCCCACTTTTGATGACTTCCTACTTTTTCTTAACTTCCCATTTTTCTTGACTTCCCACTTTTGATGACTTCCCGCTTTTAATCACCTCCCACTTTCGGTGGGAGGTGATTTAAACCAACTTCCACGTTTTCTTGACTTCCCATTTTTGATGACTTCCCACTTTTGATGACTTCCTAATTTTGATGCCTTCCACGTTTTTATGACTTCCCAATTTTGATGCCCTCCCACTTTTGATGACCTCCCACTTTTTTTGACCTCCCACTTTTGATGACTTCCCGCTTTTTAATCACCTCCCACTTTCGGTGACTTCCCACTTTGATGACTTCCCACTTTTGATGACTATCCACTTTTTCTTGACTTCCCATTTTTTCTTGACTTTCCACTTTGTTGTTGACTTCCCACGTTTTCATGACTTCCCAATTTTCGTGCCTTCCCACTTTCGATGACTTCCCACTTTTTCTTGGCTTCCCACTTTCGTGACTTCCCACTTGTTATGAGACTTCCCACTTTTGATAACTTCCCACTTTTGATAATTCCCACTTTTGAAGATGTTCCGACTTTTTCTTGAGTTCCTACTTTCGATGACTTCCCAGTTTTGATGGCTTCCCACTTTTGATAACCTCCCACTTTTGATGACTTCCCGCTTTTGATAACTTCCCACTTTTTTTGACTTCCACTTATGATGGCTTCCCACTTTGATGACTTCCCACGTTTTCTTGACTTCCCAATTTTGATGCTTCCCACTTTTGGACGACTTCCCGTTTTTCTTAACATCCATTTTCTTGACTTCCCACTTTGATGACTTCTCACTTCTTGACATCCACTTCAACATCCACGGTGTTCACACTTTTGATGACTTCCCACTTCTGAATTCCCGCTTGATGACTTCCCACGTTTTCTTGACTTCCCGTTTTTGATGACTTCCCACTTTGATGACTTCCTTTTTTGATGCCTTCCCACGTTCTTATGACTTCCCAATTTTGATGCCTTCCCACTTTTGATGACCTCCCACTTTTTTGACCTCCCACTTTTGATGACTTTCCGCTTTTAATCACCTCCCACTTTCGGTGACTTCCCACTTTGATGACTTCCCACTTTTGATGACTATCCACTTTTCTTGACTTCCATTTTTCTTGACTTCACTTTTTCTTGACTTCCCACGTTTCTTGACTTCCCACTTTTTTGACTTCCCATTTTTGAAGACTTCCCACATATGACGACCTCCCACTTTTTCTTAACTTACCATTCTTTCTTGACTTCCCAGTTTTGATGACTTCCCATTTTTCTTGACTTCCTACTTTCGGTGACTTCCCACTTTTGATGGCTTCCCACTTTTGATAACTTCCCACTTTCTATGACTTCCCGCTTTTGATAACTTCCACTTTTTGACTTCCCACTTTTGATGACTTCCCACTTTTGATGAGTTCCCACGTTTTCTTGACTTCCAATTTTGATGGCTTCCCACTTTTGACGACTTCCCACTTTCTTAACTTCCCATAATTTCTTGACTTCCCACTTTTCATGACTTCTCACTTTTTCTTGACATCCAACTTTCGGTGACTTCCCACTTTTGATCACATCCAACTTCTGATATATTCCCACTTTTGATGACTTCCCACATTTTCTTGACTTCCCACTTTTCTTGACATCCCACTTATTCTTGACTTCCCACTCTTCTTGAATTCCCACTTTTTCTTGACTTCCCACGTTTTCTTGACTTCCCACTTTTGATGCTTGCCACTTTTGATAACTTCCCACTTTTGATGACTTCCCACGTTTTCTTGACTTCCCACTTCTTTGACTTCCCATTTTGAAGACCTCCCACATTTGACGACCTCCCACTTTTTCTTAACTTACCATTTTTTCTTGACTTCCCACTTTTGATGACTTCCCTTTTTTCTTCACCTCCCATTTTCGGTGAATTCCCACTTTTGATGACTTCCCACTTTTGAAATTCCCACTTTTGATGACTTCCCACTTTTTCTTGACTTCCCACTTTCGGAGAATTCCCACTTTCATGACTTCCCACTTTTTCTTGACTTCCCACTTTCGGTGACTTCCCACTTTTGATGGCTTCCCACTTTTGATAACTTCCCACTTTTGATGACTTCCCACGTTTTCTTGACTTCCCACTTTTTTTGACTTCCAATTTTGAAGACTTCCCACATTTGATGACTCCCACATTTTCTTAACTTACCATTTTTTCTTCCAATTATTGATGACTTTTCACTTTGATAAATTCCCACTTTTGATGACTTCCCACGTTTTCTTGACTTCCCACTTTTTTTGACTTCCCATTTTTGAAGACTTCCCACATATGACGACCTCCCACTTTTTCTTAACTTACCATTCTTTCTTGACTTCCCAGTTTTGATGACTTCCCATTTTTTCTTGACTTCCTACTTTCGGTGACTTCCCACTTTTGATGGCTTCCCACTTTTATAACTTCCCACTTTCTATGACTTCCCGCTTTTGATAACTTCCATCTTTTTTTGACTTCCCACTTTTGATGACTTCCCACTTTTGATGAGTTCCACGTTTTCTTGACTTCCAATTTTGATGGCTTCCCACTTTTGACGACTTCCCACTTTTCTTAACTTCCCATAATTTCTTGACTTCCCACTTTTCATGACTTCTCACTTTTTTGACATCCAACTTTCGGTGACTTCCACTTTTGATCACATCCAACTTCTGATATATTCCCACTTTTTATGACTTCCCACATTTCTTGACTTCCCACTTTTTCTTGACATCCCACTTATTCTGACTTCCCACCCTTCTTGGAATTCCACTTTTTCTTGACTTCCCACGTTTTCTTGACTTCCCACTTTTGATGGCTTGCCACTTTTGATAACTTCCCACTTTTGATGACTTCCCAGTTTTCTTGACTTCCCACTTTCTTGACTTCCCATTTTTGAAGACCTCCCACATTTGACGACCTCCCACTTTTTCTTAACTTACCATTTTATCTTGACTTCCCACTTTTGATGACTTCCCATTTTTTCTTCACCTCCCATTTTCGGTGAATTCACACTTTGATGACTTCCCACTTTTGATAAATTCCCACTTTTGATGACTTCCCACTTTTCTTGACTTCCCACTTTCGGAGAATTCCCACTTTTCCCACTTTTCTTGACTTCCACTTTCGGTGACTTCCCACTTTTGATGGCTTCCCACTTTTGATAACTTCCCACTTTTGATGACTTCCCACGTTTTCTTGACTTCCCACTTTTTTTGACTTCCAATTTTTGAAGACTTCCCACATTTGATGACCTCCCACATTTTCTTAACTTACCATTTTTTTTCCAATTATTGATGACTTTTCACTTTTGATAAATTCCCACTTTTGATGACTTCCCACTTTTTCTTGACTTCCTACTTTCGGTGACTTCCCACTTTTGATGGCTTCCTACTTTTGATAACTTCCCACTTTCTATGACTTCCAGCTTTTGATAACTTCCATCTTTTTTTGACTTCCCACTTTTGATGACTTCCCACTTTTGATGAGTTCCCACGTTTTCTTGACTTCCCAATTTTGATGGCTTCCCACTTTTGACGACTTCCTACTTTTTCTTAACTTCCCATAATTTCTTGACTTTCCCACTTTTCATGACTTCTCACTTTTTCTTGACATCCAACTTTCGGTGACTTCCCACTTTTGATCACCTCCCACTTCTGATATATTCCCACTTTTGATGAACTTCCCACATTTTCTTGACTTCCCACTTTTCTTGACATCCCACTTATTCTTGACTTCCCACTCTTTCTTGAATTCCCACTTTTTCTTGACTTCCCACGTTTTCATGACTTCCCAATTTTGATGCCTCCCACAATTGATGACTACCCACCTTTTCTTGACTTCCCACTCTTTCTTGACCTCCCACTTTCAGTGACTTCCCACTTTTCATGACTTCCCACTTTTGATGACTTCCCACTTTTTTTGACTTCCCACTTTTTGATGACTTCCCAATTTTTTTGACTTCCCGCTTTTGATGACTTCCCATTTTTGATGACTTCCCACGTTTTCTTGACTTCCCATTTTTGATGACTTCCCAGTTTTGATGACTTCCTACTTTTTGTAAAACTCCCCATTTTTTCTTGACTTCCCACTTTTATGACTTCCAACTTTTTCTTGACCTCCCCTTTCAGTGACTTTCCACTATTGATGACTTCCCACTTTTGATGACTTCCCACTTTTGATAACTTCCATTTTGATAAATTCCCACTTTTCATGACTTCCCATTTTTTCTTCACTTCCCATTTTCGGTGAATTCCCACTTTTGATGACTTGCCACTTTTTATAATATCCTACTTTTGATGACTTCCAACGTTTTTTTGACTTCCCACTTTTTTTGACTTCAAATTTTTGAAGACTTCCCACATTTGATGATCTCCCACTTTTCTTAACTTACCATTTTTTCTTGACTTCCCACTTTTGATGACTTCCCATTTTTTCTTCACCTCCCATTTTCGGTGAATTCCCACTTTTGATGACTTCCCACTTTTGATAAATTCCCACTTTTGATGACTTCCCACTTTTTCTTGACTTCCCACTTTTTCTTGACTTCCAACTTTTTCTTGACTTCCCACGTTTTCATGACCTCCCAATTTTTATGCCTTCCCACTTTTGATGACTTCCCACTTTTTTTCACTTCCCACTTTTGATGACTTCCCATTTTTGATGACTTCCCACGTTTTCTTGACTTCCCATTTTGGATGACTTCCCGGTTTTGATGACATCCTACTTTTTCTTAACTTCCCATTTTTTCTTGACTTCCCACTTTTGATGACTTCCCATTTTTTCTTGACCTCCCACTTTCAGTGGCTTCCCACTTTTGATGACTTCCCACTTTTGATGACTTTTCATTTTTGATAAATTCCCACTTTTGATGACTTCCCACTTTTTCTTGACTTCCTACTTTCGGTGACTTCCCACTTTTGATGGCTTCCCACTTTTGATAACTTCCCACTTTCTATGACTTCCCGCTTTTGATAACTTCCATCTTTTTTTGACTTCCCACTTTTGATGACTTCCCACTTTTGATGAGTTCCCACGTTTTCTTGACTTCCAATTTTGATGGCTTCCCACTTTTGACGACTTCCCACTTTTTCTTAACTTCCATAATTTCTTGACTTCCCACTTTTCATGACTTCTCACTTTTTCTTGACATCCAACTTTCGGTGACTTCCCACTTTTGATCACTTCCCACTTCTGATATATTCCCACTTTTGATGACTTCCCACATTTTCTTGACTTCCCACTTTTTCTTGACATCCCACTTATTCTTGACTTCCCACTCTTTCTTGAATTCCCACTTTTTCTTGACTTCCCACGTTTTCATGACTTCCCAATTTTGATGCCTCCCCACATTTGATGACTACCCACCTTTTCTTGACTTCCCACTTTTTCTTGACCTCCCACTTTCAGTGACTTCCCACTTTTTTTGACTTCCCACTTTTGATGACTTCCCCCTTTTGATGACTTCCCACGTTTTCTTGACTTCCCACTTTTGATGGCTTCCCATTTTTGATAAATTCTCACTTTTCATGACTTCCCACTTTTTCTTCACTTCCCACTTTCGGTGACTTCCCATATTTGATGGCTTGCCACTTTTGATAACTTCCCACTTTTGATGACTTCCCACGTTTTCTTGACTTCCCACTTTCTTTGACTTCCCATTTTTGAAGACCTCCCACATTTGACGACCTCCCACTTTTTCTTAACTTACCATTTTATCTTGACTTCCCACTTTTGATGACTTCCCATTTTTTCTTCACCTCCCATTTTCGGTGAATTCCCACTTTTGATGACTTCCCACTTTTGATAAATTCCCACTTTTGATGACTTCCCACTTTTTCTTGACTTCCCACTTTTTCTTGACTTCCAACTTTTTCTTGACTTCCCACGTTTTCATGACCTCCCAATTTTTATGCCTTCCCACTTTTGATGACTTCCCACTTTTTTGACTTCCCACTTTTGATGACTTCCAATTTTTGATGACTTCCCACGTTTTCTTGACTTCCCATTTTTGATGACTTCCCGGTTTTGATGACATCCTACTTTTTCTTACCTTCCCATTTTCTCTTGACTTCCCACTTTTGATGACTTCCCACTTTTTCTTGACCTCCCACTTTCAGTGGCTTCCCACTTTTGATGACTTCCCACTTTTGATGACTTTTCACTTTTGATAAATTCCCACTTTTGTTGACTTCCCACTTTTTCTTGACTTCCTACTTTCGGTGACTTCCCACTTTTGATGGCTTCCCACTTTTGATAACTTCCACTTTCTATGACTTCCCACTTTTGATGGCTTCCCACTTTTGATAACTTCCCACTTTCTATGACTTCCCGCTTTTGATAACTTCCATCTTTTTTTGACTTCCCACTTTTGATGACTTCCCACTTTTGACGACTTCCCACTTTTTCTTAACTTCCCATAATTTCTTGACTTCCCACTTTTCATGACTTCTCACTTTTTCTTGACATCCAACTTTCGGTGACTTCCCACTTTTGATCACTTCCCACTTCTGATATATTCCCACTTTTGATGACTTCCCACATTTTCTTCACTTCCCACTTTTTCTTCACATCCCACTTATTCTTGACTTCCCACTCTTTCTTGAATTCCCACTTTTTCTTGACTTCCCACGTTTTCTTGACTTCCCACTTTTGATGGCTTGCCACTTTTGATAACTTCCCACTTTTGATGACTTCCCACGTTTTCTTGACTTCCCACTTTCTTTGACTTCCCATTTTTGAAGACCTCCCACATTTGACGACCTCCCACTTCTTCTTAACTTACCATTTTATCTTGACTTCCCACTTTTGATGACTTCCCATTTTTTCTTCACCTCCCATTTTCGGTGAATTCCCACTTTTGATGACTTCCCACTTTTGATAAATTCCCACTTTTGATGACTTCCCACTTTTTCTTGACTTCCCACTTTCGGAGAATTCCCACTTTTCATGACTTCCCACTTTTTCTTGACTTCCCACTTTCGGTGACTTCCCACTTTTGATGGCTTCCCACTTTTGATAACTTCCCACTTTTGATGACTTCCCATGTTTTCTTGACTTCCCACTTTTTTTGACTTCCAATTTTTGAAGACTTCCCACATTTGATGACCTCCCACATTTTCTTAACTTACCATTTTTTCTTCCAATTTTTGATGACTTTTCACTTTTGATAAATTCCCACTTTTGATGACTTCCCACTTTTTCTTGACTTCCTACTTTCGGTGACTTCCCACTTTTGATGGCTTCCTAATTTTGATAACTTCCCACTTTCTATGACTTCCAGCTTTTGATAACTTCCATCTTTTTTTGACTTCCCACTTTTGATGACTTCCCACTTTTGATGAGTTCCCACGTTTTCTTGACTTCCCAATTTTGATGGCTTCCCACTTTTGACGACTTCCCACTTTTTCTTAACTTCCCATAATTTCTTGACTTCCCACTTTTCATGACTTCTCACTTTTTCTTGACATCCAACTTTCGGTGACTTCCCACTTTTGATCACCTCCCACTTCTGATATATTCCCACTTTTGATGACTTCCCACATTTTCTTGACTTCCCACTTTTTCTTGACATCCCACTTATTCTTGACTTCCCACTCTTTCTTGAATTCCACTTTTTCTTGACTTCCCACGTTTTCATGACTTCCCAATTTTGATGCCTCCCCACATTTGATGACTACCCACCTTTTCTTGACTTCCCACTCTTTCTTGACCTCCCACTTTCAGTGACTTCCCACTTTTCATGACTTCCCACTTTTGATAACTTCCCACTTTTTTTTGACTTCCCACTTTTGATGACTTCCAATTTTTTTGACTTCCCGCTTTGATGACTTCCCATTTTTGATGACTTCCCACGTTTTCTTGACTTCCCATTTTTGATGACTTCCCAGTTTTGATGACTTCCTACTTTTTGTAAAACTCCCCATTTTTTCTTGACTTCCCACTTTTATGACTTCCCACTTTTTCTTGACCTCCCCCTTTCAGTGACTTTCCACTATTGATGACTTCCCACTTTTAATGACTTCCCACTTTTGATAACTTCCCATTTTTGATAAATTCCCACTTTTCATGACTTCCCATTTTTTCTTCACTTCCCATTTTCGGTGAATTTCCCACTTTTGATGACTTGCCACTTTTTATAATATCCCACTTTTGATGACTTCCACTTTTGATGACTTCCCACTTTTGATAAATTCCCACTTTTGATGACCTCCCACTTTTTCTTGACTTCCTACTTTCGGTGACTTCCCACTTTTGTTGGCTTCCACTTTTGATAACTTCCCACTTTCTACGACTTCCCGCTTTTGATAACTTCCATCTTTTTTTGATTTCCCACTTTTGATGACTTCCCACTTTTCATGAGTTCCCACGTTTTCTTAATTCCCAATTTTGATGGCTTCCCACTTTTGACGACTTCCCACTTTTTCTTAACTTCCCATAATTTCTTGACTTCCCACTTTTCACGACTTCTCACTTTTTCTTGACATCCAACTTTCGGTGACTTCCCACTTTTGATGACTTCCCACTTCTGATATATTCCCACTTTTGATGACTTCCCACTTTTTCTTGACTTCCCACTTTTTCTTGACTTCCCACTTATTCTTGACTTCCCACTTTTTCTTCAATTCCCACTTTTTCTTGACTTCCCACGTTTTCATGACTTCCCAATTTTGATGCCTCCTCAAATTTGATGACTACCCACCTTTTCTTGACTTCCCACTATTTCTTGACCTCCCACTTTCAGTGACTTCCCACTTTTGATGACCTCCCACTTTTGATGACTTCCCACTTTTGATAAATTCCCACTTTTGATGACTTCCCACTTTTTTGACTTCCCATTTTTTTTGACTTCCCATTTTTGAAGACTTGCCACATTTGACGACCTGCCACTTTTTCTTAACTTCCCATTTTTTATTGACTTCCCACTTTTGATGACTTCCCACTTTTTCTTGATCTCCCACTTTCAGTGACTTCCCACTTTTGATGACTTCCCCATTTTTGATGACTTCCCACTATTGATAAACTCCCACTTTTGATGACTTCCCTTTTTCTTGACTTCCTACTTTCGGTGACTTCCCACTTTTGATGGCTTCCCACTTTTGATAACTTCCCACTTTCTATGACTTCCCGCTTTTGATAACTTCCATCTTTTTTTGACTTCCCACTTTTGATGACTTCCCACTTTTGACGACTTCCCACTTTTTCTTAACTTCCCATAATTTCTTGACTTCCCACTTTTCATGACTTCTCACTTTTTCTTGACATCCAACTTTCGGTGACTTCCCACTTTTGATCACTTCCCACTTCTGATATATTCCCACTTTTGATGACTTCCCACATTTTCTTGACTTCCCACTTTTTCTTGACATCCCACTTATTCTTGACTTCCCACTCTTTCTTTAATTCCCACTTTTTCTTGACTTCCCACGTTTTCATGACTTCCCAATTTTGATGCCTCCCCACATTTGATGACTACCCACCTTTTCTTGACTTCCCACTTTTTTCTGACCTCCCACTTTCAGTGACTTCCCACTTTTCATGACTTCCCACTTTTGATGACTTCCCACTTTTTTTGACTTCCCACTTTTGATGACTTCCCAATTTTTTTGACTTCCCGCTTTTGATGACATCCCATTTTTGATGACTTCCCACGTTTTCTTGACTTCCCAATTTTGATGACTTCCCAGTTTTGATGACTTCCTACTTTTTGTAAAACTCCCCATTTTTTCTTGACTTCCCACTTTTATGACTTCCCACTTTTTCTTGACCTCCCCCTTTCAGTGACTTTCCACTATTGATGACTTCCCACTTTTGATGACTTCCCACTTTTGATAACTTCCCATTTTTGATAAATTCCCACTTTTCATGACTTCCCACTTTTTCTTCACTTCCATTTTCGGTGAATTCCCACTTTTGATGACTTGCCACTTTTTATAATATCCCACTTTTGATGACTTCCCACTTTTGATGACTTCCCACTTTTGATAAATTCCCACTTTTGATGACCTCCCACTTTTTCTTGACTTCCTACTTTCGGTGACTTGCCACTTTTGATGGCTTTTCACTTTTGATAACTTCCCACTTTTGATGACTTCCCACTTTTTCTTGACCTCCCACTTGCAGTGACTTCCCACTTTTGATGACTTCCCACTTTTGATGACCTCCCACTTTTGATGACTTCCCACTTTTTCTTCACTTCCCACTCTTGGTGAATTCCCATATTTGATGGCTTGCCACTTTTGATAACTTCCCACTTTTGATGACTTCCCACGTTTTCTTGACTAAGCACTTTTTTTGAACTCCCATTTTTGAAGACTTCCCACATTTGACGACCTCCCACTTTTTCTTAACTTACCCTTTCATCTTGACTTCCCACTTTTGATGACTTCCCATTTTTGATGACTTCCCATGTTTTCTTGACTTCCCATTTTTGATGATTTCCCGGTTTTGATGACATCCACGTTCAGTGACCTCCCACTTTTGATAACTTTCCACTTTCTATGACTTTCCCGCTTTTGATAACTTCCATCTTTTTTTGATTTCCCACTTTTGATGACTTCCCACTTTTCATGAGTTCCCACGTTTTCTTGACTTCCCACTTTTTCTTGACTTCCACTTATTTTTGACTTCCCACTTTTTCTTGAATTCCCACTTTTTCTTGACTTCCCACGTTTTCATGACTTCCCAATTTTGATGCCTCCTCACATTTGATGACTACCCACCTTTTCTTGACTTCCGATCATTTCTTGACCTCCCACTTTCAGTGACTTCCCACTTTTGATGACCTCCCACTTTTGATGACTTCCCACTTTTGATAAATTCCCACTTTTTTGACTTCCCATTTTTGAAGACTTGCCACATTTGACGACCTGCCACTTTTTCTTAACTTCCCATTTTTTATTGACTTCCCACTTTTGATGACTTCCCACTTTTTCTTGATCTCCCACTTTCAGTGACTTCCCACTTTTGATGACTTCCCATTTTTGATGACTTCCCACTATTGATAAACTCCCACTTTTGATGACTTCCCACTTTTTCTTGACTTCCTACTTTCGGTGACTTCCCACTTTTGATGGCTTCCCACTTTTGATAACTTCCCACTTTCTATGACTTCCCGCTTTTGATAACTTCCATCTTTTTTTGACTTCCCATTTTTTATTGACTTCCCACTTTTGATGACTTCCCACTTTTTCTTGATCTCCCACTTTCAGTGACTTCCCACTTTTGATGACTTCCCATTTTTGATGACTTCCCACTATTGATAAACTCCCACTTTTGATGACTTCCCACTTTTTCTTGACTTCCTACTTTCGGTGACTTCCCACTTTTGATGGCTTCCCACTTTTGATGACTTCCCACTTTTGACGACTTCCCACTTTTGATAAATTCCCACTTTTCATGACTTCCCATTTTTTCTTCACTTCCCATTTTCGGTGAATTCCCACTTTTGATGACTTGCCACTTTTTATAATATCTACTTTTGATGACTTCCCACTTTTGATGACTTCCCACTTTTGATAAATTCCCATTTTTGATGACCCCCACTTTTTCTTGACTTCCTACTTTCGGTGACTTCCCACTTTTGATGGCTTCCCACTTTTGATAACTTCCCACTTTCTATGACTTCCCGCTTTTGATAACTTCCATCTTTTTTTGATTTCCCACTTTTGATGACTTCCCACTTTTCATGAGTTCCCACGTTTTCTTGACTTCCCAATTTTGATGGCTTCCCACTTTTGACGACTTCCCACTTTTTCTTAACTTCCCATAATTTCTTGACTTCCCACTTTTCATGACTTCTCACTTTTTCTTGACATCCAACTTTCGGTGACTTCCCACTTTTGATGACTTCCCACTTCTGATATATTCCCACTTTTGATGACTTCCCACTTTTTCTTGACTTCCCACTTTTTCTTGACTTCCCACTTATTCTTGACTCCCACTTTTTCTT
>RQOL01000140.1:0-25073 GCA_013076295.1 Sanderia malayensis
AGTTTCTTAATACTATCTTGCCTGGTGGAAATCACCTAGTTTGAATATATTTCCCTATTTTCCAACAATCCCATTTTTTGATATTTCAGAATTACCCCTGATCACATGATTATATGAATTTTAGTAACAGTTCCGGATAAGGTAAAATGAAACCATGATTTTTTCCTTTTTAAAACCAGGAGCACTCCTTTCGCTTTTTAAGGTTCATGGGTTTTTCATCCAATGACATTCATCAGACACATAGCATTACTTTTTGCTGCAATAATGAGAAATGATCTGTGTCACAGTGACCTAAGGAGAAACATTTGCTCTAGTAACCTAATTGTGATATTATTGTTGCGTGTATAAATCTCTTCCTGGTGATATTTTCTAAAAGAACAATGATTTGCCACATCAAAGTAACATTGCTAGCAAAATCGCTGTGAACACGATTTGAACCTGTGAGGGAATATCCCATTTGATTTCTAGTCAAACGCCTTAACCACTCGGCCATCACAGCTTGTATCATTTATAGAAGGACTCTGTTATTTCTAACAATATTAATGTTTTTATTGAAAACAAAAAGATTTCAGATCATAACACTATTCAAATTCAAAGTTTTCTTAATACTATCTTGCCTGGTGGAAATCACCTAGTTTGAATATATTTCCCTATTTTCCAACAATCCCATTTCTTGATATTTCAGAATTACCCCTGATCACATGATTATATGAATTTTAGTAACAGTTCCGGATAATGTAAAATGAAACCATGATTTTTTCCTCTTCAAAACCAGGAGCACTCCTTTTGCTTTTTAAGGTTCATGGGTTTTTCATCCAATGACATTCATCAGACACATAGCATTACTTTTTGCTGCAATAATGAGAAATGATCTGTGTCACAGTGACCTAAGGAGAAACATTTGCTCTAGTACATACCCTACAATACATACCCTACAATACATACCCTACGATACATACCCTACGATACATACCCTACGATATATACCCTACAATACATACCCTACAATACATACCCTACAATACATACCTTACAATACATACCTACAATACATACCTACAATACATACCCTACAATACATACCCTACAATACATACCCTACGATATATACCCTACAATACATACCCTACAATAAATACCCTACAATACATACCCTACAAACATACCCTACAATACATACCCTACAATAAATACCCTACAATACATACCCTACAATACATACCCTACATACATACCCTACAATACAAACCCTACAATACATACCCTACAATACATACCCTACATACATACCCTACATACACACCCTACAATACATACCCTACAATCCATACCCTACAATAAATACCTTACAATACATACCCTACAATACATACCTTACAATACATACCCTACAATACATACCCTACAATACATACCCTACGATATATACCCTACAATACATACCCTACAATAAATACCCTACAATACATACCCTACAATACATACCCTACATACATACCCTACAATACAAACCCTACAATACATACCCTACAATACATACCCTACATACATACCCTACATACACACCCTACAATACATACCTTACAATACATACCCTACAATACATACCCTACAATACATACCCTACGATATATACCCTACAATACATACCCTACAATAAATACCCTACAATACATACCCTACAATACATACCCTACATACATACCCTACAATACAAACCCTACAATACATACCCTACAATACATACCCTACATACATACCCTACATACACACCCTACAATACATACCCTACAATACATACCCTACAATACATACCCTACAATACCTACCGTACAATACATACCCTAGAATACATAACCTACAATACATACCCTACGTTACATACCCTACAATACATACCCTACAATACATACCCTACAATAAATACCCTACAATACATACCCTACATAACATACCCTACAAACATACCCTACAATACATACCCTACAATACATACCCTACAATAAATACCATACAATACATACCCTACAATAAATACCCTACAATACATACCCTACAAAACATAGCCTACATAACATACCCTACAATAAATACCCTACAATACATACCCTACAATACATACCCTACATAACATACCCTACAATACATACCCTAAAATACATACCCTAAAATACATACCCTACAATAAATACCATACAATACATACCCTACAATAAATACCCTACAATACATACCCTACAATAGGTACAACGACGCAACATTTCTAAAGAAAGGAAAGGTGGGAGGTCGAATCCTCCCCTGGCAATCGACCGCCCAGCACCCACCCTGCCGCCCCCCTGAAAGCCGAATGTTGATAGCTTCAATGTGAAGTTTGAAAAAAAAGTTGCCTTCAAAACTTTAATCAATCCTGGAAAATTACAAACTCAATCTGTAATAAAAAATATATCAAACAGTAGCTAAGGAAACAGCGAATCCGATAAAAATATTCACATTTCTTAACAGGGTTGTTTTGAATTTTAAGCGAGTATTTAGTATAGCCCAAGACAAAAGCCGTGAAAAAATTTATTCATCAGCCAACTTCAAAAACACAAAAATTCCCCTAACTTGGTCAAACTTTGTCCATTTTAACTCAAATTACACCAACATGAAGCTGATAACTTGGCGAATAAGTATCGAAAGTAATTGGGTGCATTTGAAATGCTTTTCGCAATTTTAGTTGTACATTTTTGAAGTCCAAGACATGATTTTGTTGATCAAAAATAGCCCTGAAATCAAACCCGTGAAAAAAATAGCATTTAAAACACGATTCACAAACTTTCAAATTAAATTAACGTGGCCAATTTTTGTCCTACAGAACCCACGAAAATATCAACATGAAGCTAATAGCTTGGCGAACATTTATCGAAAGTATTTGGGTGAAAAAAACAAAGTTGTGGGAGGTTAAAATTTATTTCTCGCGAATGCAAAACACACGCGTGTTGCTTGAAAATTTCGTGTTTTCCAGCAAAATCCAAACTCGGCTAAAACTGTCCAAAAACATTAGAAAATCAGGAAAACAAAAAAAACAAAGCCATATAACTTTAGTTCTTGTGTAAATAAACAGTTATCGGAAGTTTAAATGGAGAAAATCGGCCCAGAACGACCCGAGAAAATCAAAATTGTCTTCGTGTTTTGGTTAGGCCCTTAAGCCGAAAGAAAAACGTGAGGTTAAACAAAACAAAACTCGTGGTATTTAAAGCAAAAAACAATTGAATAAAGGAAATACTTTGAAATAATTGTTCACCAATTGTCTCCACAGGTCTTGACAACAATTGACACGTCTTTACAATTCATTTCCGGCACGTATTCACGTTTAATCCCGAGCAACTTGCCGCCCGTTCAACTAAAAAAACACGTGCTTCTCCCTGCTCGTTTTGCATCTCATTAACTCTGTCCTCGGAACTTTCCAGAAAGTCGGAACACAAAATGGGCCATAACTTCCGAACCGTTTGGGGTAGAAATTGGCCACATACTTTACTGTGATCGGCGCAATGCAGCGATCATTTTGATACCTATTTGCACCCTTATTGACCCCCAGGAAAAAAGCCTTTATGGATACAACGAAATTCCTTTGATCCCATTGTTTTTTCGAACGTCGATTGTTCAAAAGACAATGGGCATTGTTCACAGTCGGGGGGTCACGTGTGACCGTAGATTAGTATATATAGACTAGCCGGGGGCACTCGCTTCGCTCGCTTCCCGGAGCCCCCCAAGCAACAAAAGCTTAATGTGGTTGGCGCGCTTTGCGCGCTGCATTCGCTCCCGCTCATGCCCCTTTCAACCCCACGTACAATGGGTTAGCTCGCTGCGCTCGCCTGTGGTTGGCGCACTTCGTGCGCTGCATTCGCTTACGCTCATGCCCTTTTCAACTCTACATACAATGGGTTAGCTCGCTACGCTCGCCTGTCGTTGGCGCACTTCGTGCGCTGCATTCGCTTATGCTCATGCCCATACATACATACATACATACATACATACATACATACATACATACATACATAAATACATACATACATACATACATACATACATACATACATACATACATACAAACATGGGCCGGGTTCGGTCGCTTCGCTCCCTCCCCGGAGCCCGTCAAATAGACAAAGCTTAATCTGGTTGGCGCGCTTCGCGCGCTGCATTCGCTGCCGCTCATGCCCATACATACATACATACATACATACATACATACATACATACATACATACATACCCTACAATACATACCCTACAATACATACCCTACAATACATGCCCTACATAACATACCCTACTATATATACCCTACAATACATACCCTACAATACATACCCTACAATACATACCCTACAATACATACCCTACAATACATACCCTACATAACATACCCTACAATACATACCCTACAATACATACCCTACAATACATACCCTACATAACATACCCTACAATACATACCCTACAATACATACCCTACAATGCATACCCTACAATACATACCCTACAATACATACCCTACAATACATACCCTACAATACATAACCTACAATACATACCCTACCATACATACCCTACAATACATACCCTACAATACATACCCTACAATACATACCCTACAATAAATACCGTACAATACATACCCTAAAATACATACCCTACATAACATACCCTGCAATACATACCCTACAATACATACCCTACAATAGATACCCTACAATACATACCCTACAATACATACCTTACAATACATACCCCACTATACATACCCTACAATACATACCCTACAATACATACCCTACATAACATACCCTACAATACAAACCCTACAATACATACCCTACAATACAAACCCTACAACACATACCCTACATTACATACCCTACAATACATACCTTACAATAAATACCCTACAATACATACCTTACAACACATACCCTACAATACATACCCTACAATACACACGACGCCACATTTCTAAAGAAAGTAAAGGTGGGAGGTCGAATCTTCCCCCCTGCCACGCGACCGCCCGGCGCCCACGCTGCCCCCCTGAAAGCCGCTTCCGAAAGTTGATAGCTTCAGTGTGAAGTTTGAAGAAAAAAGTTGCCTTCAAAAATTTAATCAATCCTGGAAAATTTAAACTCAATCTGTAATAAAAAATATATCAAACTGTAGCTAAGGAAACAGCGAATCCGATAAAAATATTCACTTTTTTTAACAGTGTTGTTTTGAAATTTAAGGGAGTATTTAGTGGAGCCCAACAACAAAGCCGTGAAAAAATTTATTCATGAGCCAACTTTAAAAACACAAAAATTCCCCTAACTTGGTCAAACTTTGTCAATTTTAACTCAAATTACACCAACAGGAAGCTGATACCTTGGCGAATAAGTATCGAAAGTACTTGGGTGCATTTGAAATGCTTTTCGCAATTTTAGTTGTACATTTTTGAAGTCCAAGACATGATTTTCTTGATCAAAAATAGCCGTGAAATCAAAACCCTGCAAAAAATAGCAATTGAAACACGATTCACCAACTTTCAAATTCAATTAGCATGACCAATTTTTGTCCTACACACCCCACGAAAATATCAACATAAAGCTAATAGCTTGGCGAACATTTATCGAAAGTATTTGGGTGAAAAAAACAAAGTTTTGGGAGTTTAAAAATTAATTTTCGCAAATGCAAAACCCACGCGTGTTGCCTGAAAATTTCGTGTTTTCCAGCAAAACCCAATCTCGGCTAAAAGTGTCCAAAAACAGAGGAAAATCAACAAAACAAAAAAAACAAAGCCATATAACTTTAGTTCTGGTGTAAATAAACAGTTATCGAAAGTTTAAATGGAGGAAATCGGCCCAGAACGACCCAAGAAAATCAAAATTGTCTTCGTGTTTTGGTTAGGCCCTCGAGCCGAAAGAAAAACGTGAGGTGAAACAAAACAAAACTCGTGCTATTTTCAGCAAAAAACAATGAAATAAAGTAAATACCTTGAAATAATTGTCCACACATTGTCTCCACAGGTCCTGAGAACAATTGACACGTCTCTACAATTGATTTCCGGCAGGTATTTACGTTTAAACCCGAGCAACTTGCCGCCCGTTCAACGAAAAAAACACGTGCTTCTCCTTGCTCGTTTTGCATCTCATTAACTCCGTCCTCCGAACTTTCTAGAAAGTCGGAACACAAAATGGGCCATAACTCCCGAACCGTTTGGAGTAGAAATTAGCGGAAAGCTTTACTGTGATCAGCGCAATGCAGCGATCACTTCTATACCCATGTCCATCCTTATTGAGCTCCAGGAAAAAAGCCTTTTTGATCACAACGAAATTCCTTTGATCCCATTGTTTGGTCGAACGTCGATTGTTCAAAAGACAATGGGCATTGTTCACAGTCGGCGGGTCACGTGTGATCGTAGAATAGTATATATAGACTAGCCGGAGGCCCGGTCGCTACGCTCCCTCCCCGGAGCCCCCCAAGCAACAAAAGTTTAATGTGGTTGGCGCGCTTCGCGCGCTGCATTCGCTTCCGCTCATGCCCATACATACATACATACATACATACATACCTACATACATACATACCTACATACCTACATACATACATACATACATGGGCCGGGTTCGGTGGCTTTGCTCCCTCCCCGGAGCCCGTCAAGTAAACAAAGCTTAATCTGGTTGGCGTGCTTCGCGCGCTGCATTTGCTCCCGCTCATGCCCATACATACATACATACATACATACCTACATACATACATACCTACATACCTACATACATACATACATACATGGGCCGGGTTCGGTCGCTTTGCTCCCTCCCCGGAGCCCGTCAAGTAAACAAAGCTTAATCTGATTGGCGCGCTACGTGCGCTGCATTCCCTACCGCTCATGCCCATACATACATACATACCCTACAATACTTACCCTACAATACATACCGTACGATACATACCCTACAATACATACCCTACAATACATACCCTACAATACATACCCTACAATACATACCCTACAATACATACCCTACAAAAAATACCATACAATACATACCGTACGATACATACCCTACAATACATACCCTACAATACATACAGTACAATACATACCGTACAATACATACCCTACAATACATACCTTACAATACATACCCTACAATACATACCCTACAATACATACCCTACAATACATACCCTACAATACATACCCTACATAACATACCCTACAATACATACCCTACAATACATACCCTACAATACATACCTTACAATACATACCCTACAATACATACCCTACAATACATACCCTACAATACATACTTTACAATACATACCCTACAACACATACCCTACAATACATACCCTACATAACATACCCTACAATACATCTCCTACAATACATACAATACATACCCTACAATACATACCCTACAACACATACCCTACAATGCATACCCTACCATACTTCCCCCTGGCAAGCGACCACCCAGCGCCCACCCTGCCGCCCCCGTAAAAGCCGTTTAAAAATGAATTTATCAACCTACTTTACAGACACTAAAACTTTCAAATTAAATTAACGTTGCGAATTTTCGTCCTACAGAACCCACGAAAATATCAACATGAAGCTAATAGCTTGGCGAACATTAATCGAAAGTATTTGGGTGAAAAAAACAAAGTTTTGGCAGGTTAAAATTTAATTTTCGCAAATGCAAAACACACGCGTGTTGCGTGAAAATTTCGTGTTTTCCAGCAAAACCCAATCTCGGCTAAAACTGTCCAAAAACAGAGGAAAATCAACAAAACAAAAAAAACAAAGCCATATAACTTTAGTTCTCGTGTAAATAAACAGTTATCGAAAGTTTAAATAGAGAAAATCGGCCCAGAACGACCCGAGAAAATCAAAATTGTCCTCGTGTTTTGGTTAGGCCCTCGAGCCGAAAGAAAAACGTGAGGTTAAACAAAACAAAACTCGTGCTGTTTAAAGCAAAAAACAATTGAATAAAGGAAATACCTTGAAATAATTGTCCACACATTGTTTCCACAGGTCTTGACAACAATTGACACGTCTTTACAATTGATTTCCGGCAGGTATTCCCGTTTAAACCCGAGCAACTTGCCGCCCGTTCAACTAAAAAGCACGTGCTTCTCCTTGCTCGTTTTGCATCTCATTAACTCCGTCCTCCGAACTTTCTAGAAAGTCGGAACACAAAATGGGCCATAACTTCCGAACTGTTTGGAGTAGAAATTAGCCACATACTTTACTTTCATCAGCGCAATGCAGCGATCATTTTGATACCAATTTGCACCCTTATTGACCCCCAGAAAAAAAGCCTTTGTGTTCACAACGAAATTCCTTTGATCCCATTGTTCGGTCGAACGTCGATTGTTCAAGAAACAATAGCCCATTGTTTAGAGTCGGCGGGTCACGTGTCGACGTAGATTATATTATAGAGACTAGCCGGGGGCGCTCGCTACGCTCGCTTCCCGGAGTCCCTCAAGTACAAAAAGTTTAATGTGGTTGGCGCACTTCGTGCGCTGCATTCGCTAACGCTCATGCCCTTTCCCACCCCACGTACAGTGGTTTGGCTCGCCCTCGCTCCCCTGTCTATCTATTGTCACGATTGTAGTGTTTAACATGCATGGAAATTAGTTTTAGCGATCAGCCTCGTTTTCATTTGAAAATCCTCGTTCTTATGAGATAAGCCTCGTACTGATGGTACAGTAGATAAGATGCAACATCAAAGTTTGTTTTGTTTTAGGGACAACAACAATTAGCTTGCTGTTAGTTGAGTGCATCCATGGACACTTGCCTGTGGTCCTTTGTATATAAACAGTAAAGGACCATCTATGATGAGGATCGAGAATTTATATTAATGTTGACTTACAGAGGTATGATTTTGTTTCCATGATAACATGACAGTGATGCATTGAATTTTGATAAAGCAATAGGTATGAAGTCTCCAATACTTGCATTTGTACAATGATGTACATGAGTAGATCTACAAAGTGAAAGAGACAAATTATATTCTATGTAACATGTTGGTTTATTACTATCAAGGGTAATAAAGAATTATATTTGGATAAGATAGCCGCTGGGAGTTAAATATGTTGTTAGGGAAAATTGCTCTTTCATAATTAGCGATTTTGTTTAACTGGAATAACAATTGTGACTTTTTTCACTGTATTGTAACGTAGTATTAAGAATATATTAAAAGCCCTGACAGCAAAATTTAAGTGTGACTCTTGCAACACGGCAAAAGATTTCCACGGGTGGGATTGGTTTTACGTTAGTTTCAATCATATAGAACATAAGGATAAGCACCAGACACCGTGGATAACGAATGCAAAAATACTTCATAATCATCATCAATGGGATGGGAATTGCATGGGGAAAGGAGTTTCATAAGAGTATTGGGCTTGGCTGGTAAGGCAAAGAAGGCAGCCACAAAATGAAAAGAACCGTCAACGAAAATATTTTAACAAAATCAAAGCCACTGAAACATTTGGGTACAGCATTAAACACTCTTTCCCAAATTATGAAATATAAAAAGCCTTGAAACATAAGCGGAGTTGTCAATTTTGGCCTCAAGAAACTATATGTTAACAAACAATGAGTGAAATACAATTGGCCTAAGCAATTATATGGGAACTTGAATGGGGTGAAACTAAAAAATAAAGGCTACTTACTCCTGAGCTGCGGCAAAATGAATGTTTCTCTCAGCTTTACTTTCTCTTATTTCAGCATTAAGTTCCGTTTCGATCCAAGATTTGGGAAACGAATATTTGGACAGGACCACCACGACCAGCATGATAAATTGCTACGTTGACGAAACATAGCATAAATCAAAATCATACAACAAATTCTATTGTTATGCAGCCTCGTTTGGACGTGATTATCTGATTGAGCTTGATTGGCTAACAATTAACCCAGCCCAGACCCAACCCATGAAAGAAAAGAAGACTGAACTCAACAAAGAACATGCTGGCATTGCGTCCTTCCTTTCGTCTTTTCTGCTCTTGCACTGGGTCACTGGCGATGGTAAGTAGGTTTTTGCACATCGTTTTATATCATTGCGATCTTTCAAGTTACATCTTTAAAATGAATCTGTAGGGTTTTTGTGAAGGTTTTGATTCATTTTCCCAGCGTATAAGACTTGAGGAAATATAGTATTTCATAAAATCCCTTGAGAGTAGGCCACATTTAAGAAGAACGGATGCTAGAGTTAAGATACATTGTCTGCACTGGAAAATGAGATAAGATTGTTTGCTTCTTACGTTTTATTACATCTATTATTCGTGGAATTTCAGGTAGTGCATAATTTGTGTGGTGCGATGTCAAAGAAGGGAATTGTTGACTGCTCTTCTTTTGGTAATTATTGAAATATAGGAAGCCATGACGCATGCGAAAGGCCATGTACTTCATTTATAAAGACGGGTTTTTGAAGTACATTTCTTGCAAATTGTTTCGGTTTGTGTCACAGGATGTTAAAGAAGAGTTTAAAGGCACTGTTGGCGAAATGCATTGTTTTTCAAAGGTAATAGTCTTATTGTTATTTTCGCAAATTTATTATTATTAATTGGTATGCAAATCTACACATTTAAACAATTAATTAACCAAAAGAAACAAATAACAGTGGAAGAAAACGAACATTAACAAACATTAACACAATTACAGTTAATCACTTTCTGTCTCTCCCCCTGACCAAGCATAGAATTTCTTCTGTTGGCACATCTGCCCACATGCACCTCGTGTTCTGTTCAATTTTTTGTTTATTTTTCTTGTTTTCTTTTTTATCTTTCTTGAATCTTTTGTTTTTGAGAATTTTTATTTTTATTTCATTACATGTGCTGTAGGAAAGAATACATTGTATCAGAAAAAGTTTAAAGTGAGCAATATGTTTTACGAACGGATGAGGTGGGTATTTAGCATTCCAACTTACGCTAATTCATTCTTGGAGAGGTGCCTCCCTTCGAGGCTTACAAAGTTGAACTTTGTTTCTCTTTTAATGGCATTGAATTTCTTGCCACATTCTCTTTTCAGTGAAGAGATATCTTTGAAGTCGAAGAGCTACGACAAATAGGACACAATGAATTTAGAAGAGTGACTCAATATTGTTAAAAGATAGGATACAATTGTGTTTTCTTGTAAATGAGTTGGATAACCTTGCTATTCACAACATTTGTTAAATTTATCAATATAAAGATGAAGGTAATTCCAATTTCACCTGTCTTTCCTCACCACAATGAATCATTGTGGGCTCCCTTTGCACGTTGTTCGCAACTTCAGCCAGAAGTGCATCTTCAAGCTCGTCTTCAAGCTCATGTTCAATGGCGAGAATCATTTTCAATATCCATGTTTACACTATATATAAACATATTGTCATTGTTATTCAATCAAAGGTGGGTTAATAAGCTATCAGTTGTTTGAATTTGCCTCTGCAGTTCTCTTGGTGTTTCAATAATATATACTTTGAATGTATTAATATGACACAGTTTTATTTTCTGCAGATAATGAATAATAATTATCTTTCTTGCAATGAAGAGGAGTGACTAAAGTGCAGAAAATGCAGAACTGAATACATGAACTTACGTAGAAGTAGTCGCAAATATCTATTTCAAGTGAACCTGTAAAGGATAAAATTGTTGTTGTGATAATATCCACTGCAATGGCAATTGTGACATAAAATATAGCATTTTGAGCTTTTTTAAAGCTGTTTAGTTATAAATAGCCCGGTATTTTTATGTGAAAGTAAAAGCAACATTAAAAATACATGTACTTACGTAAATTGTTGTTTTTCTTGTTGTGAGTTTTAAAAATTTTTTTACGCACGCTAAGTCCTCTATGACGCAAGAGAAATTTTAAATTTCGCGCCGCTATTGTTGTTGCCAGGACGCCGAAATTGCCGTGATTATCTGATGATAATAGTATTAGCTCCAGAACATTACGTGGTGCTGCATTGATTGTAGTGTGATTGTAGATTTCAAGAGCAACAAAACTTGTAATTATGCGATTAACTATTAGAATTACAATTGCGATAAGAATACATATAAGGAACCTAGCTGAGGGCCTAGTTGTTTAAGTTCGTTATTTTGAGATCTCTTTGACCACTCAGTAGTTGTAAAAGTTTTTTAATTTTAAGTTTGGCATTTGGTGGACGTAATTAGTAGAGACGCAAGAAAAGCATTCAAATTCATCGTTTTGCTACGTGAAAAGATAAGAGGTTAACACATGAAGAAGCTTCATATAATGTAAAAGTACTGAAAATTAATGGAACCGGCTTCCTAATTTTAAATAGTGCGGAAATATTAATATAGTAAAAATTAAAAGATGCATTAGTGATTTGGCGTGTAGTAGTAAATGTTTCTTAAGTTTTCTACCTTATACATGTAGGTTCCTTATAAAAAAGCTTGTCACTTCAAGTTGCCATTATGTTGTAATTGTTCTGAGGATTCAATAAGTTTCTGTGCTTGCATGTTAATTGTATGGGAAAGCTCTTTATGATATAAGACACATTGTAAGATGGTAGTACAGTTCATGTAATGCAGTGTCTACATACTGAAAACGTAAGCAAGTGTCAATGATATATACAATTGAATGTTGTTGATTTAAAAAAAACAGAAATACTTTGTGAAGCACTTCCACAGTCAATGAATGAGGAGACATCATACACTATGAGGTTCTGGTTAAAAAGATATTTACAATGGAAAACTTATCATGCAAGACTCTCAATATTCAAGTAAGATAACAAAGACATATTTATGCAGATATAGATTATTAAAATGCATTAATAATGTTTGCTTGTGTGGTAACAGCCATCTTAGCTTGTTTTGTCCAGTGTAATGGAGGTTTCTATCAGTGATTGATACAATGTATGCTTCCCACTAAATTTGAAAATATTGTGCTGTAATGGTTGTGAAATCATTGCCGTTGTTCCTGGCACACTGAGTTTATGACAACACATCTGCCTGATAAGGAACATCATTAAGTGACAATGAGGAAGAATTAAGTACCTACAGGTTTAGATTGCTGTAAGTGATTTGTTAAGAAAACATTTAGTGGTAGTCAATGTAGAAATATTATTGAGCCCTTATTTATTGAGTCTGCTTTTTAAGCAAGGTGCATTAATTGATTCATATGGAACAGAGAGCATCATACCTTGAATATTATACCTGACTTGGGAAGTAATCTGAAGAGAAGACTTTGAACCATTGATTGAATTTTCCATTGCCTTTGACTAAATGAATCTGTATAAAAATAGGAAAAGAGTATTAATGAGTGTGGTAGACAAAAGAGATATGCAATGCATGTGCAATGAGGAAGGTTGTAAGTAAATAAAGTGTGGAATTTTCCCAGGGCTTGAACTTGACTTTCACTGGTTTCCTTCATGTACATTACAACAATTAAACATTTTGGATAAACAAAAATTGAAAGCAGGTTCATGTTGGGATATCAATGGGCTTTGCTTGTAAAACAAAGAAGGCAGCCACAAAGTCAATAAATTGGTCAGAAACTATATTCACGAAAATAAAGACCCCAGGAATATATTGGTAGAGCAATGCACACTTCTTCTGAAAACAAAGTAGTGAAAAAAACATTGGAAAATTTAGATTCTGGCTAACAAAGTATATGTAAACCGTGAGTAAAGTAGAAATGGCCTAAGCTAAGCAATTTCCATACAACATATCAAATTAAAGGGATGAAAATGAAAATATACATTGTTGACCTCTGATTCATAGCAGCCTAGTTGTCTCCTTTAAGTCAATAAGGGTATAGATGAGCTTTATTTTCTCTTATTTCAGTATATGAAATTCGCTTATATCTAAATATCCATTGTTTGATTGTCCAAAATGAAAATGAACCTGACTTACCTTTGGTGAACAGCAAGGTAGTTGTTTCCTTTGAGCCAGGAAGGCTTTATGAGGTATAATTTCATTGAGTTCAGCAACAAAATCCGACTCGATGCCATTTGTTGGCAGACAGAAACTTTGACCCGACAGGCAACAATAGTGCGATGATGAGACATAACATAGATGAAAATCATACATAGACAGCACAAAGGCGTTTGAAATGGGAGACAGAAGTCTCGCCTCGTTTCAATGATATTAGCAGAAATGCATCTAATTAAAAACGAAGTCAATAAATTTTGTTATGATATTATGAATGGAGATTTATATGGGTCAAATACACAAATATATGAATATTGAAACTGTAACGATGGATAAAATGACAGTCCTGGCAATCTTCTATTGAAACGTAAATCGCTAATTAAAAACCTTATATTATTAATGCGGAAGATCTGAAAGATATACAATACAGTACAAAAAACATGTTTTGAAAGGACGTGGATAGATATTTGTATTGTATGCGAAGTACGAATGCGAAAGGTTGAGTCATGTATAGTCTACTATTAAAATTGGTGAATTGTCAATATCCATAAAAATTGATACATACAATCCGTAGTTCAGGTTGCAAAATTGATTGGTTAAGCGACGTCTTTAGCAAAATGACAGTACCTCAATTTGGATTCTTCAATAGCACTTCACTCTCAGCAAGCATACATCTCTGCCACGGCGTGAATGTATTCTTTCAATAACCGCGGTCGTTTGTTTGAGGATTACGTTTGTACATAGCAAAAAAAAGAATAAGATTGCCGGTTACATTAGTTAAAAGCTCGAACACCAGCGTCAAGGAGTAACCTTTGTTCGAGTTTTCCTTGTTGGTGAAAAGTGCAATTGAAATTTGGAAGTATATAACAGTAAACACTAAAGGGGCCTCTATAGCTTAAAGACTAAGTTTTCATGTATTAAAAGGAGAGGGGGGATGTTATTGATAATGCGATGTTTACAAAAAGTAACTATCCTTAAGGGACAACTTGCAGTTTTCACAGAGTAAGGAAATCCACTTTCCCATAGGCAATATCGGAGAAAATGGCAACGCATAACTCTTAATAATCGGGCGCTACGCAGGATTCAGGACTGTGCCGACTGCTGTGTGTGGTGCAGTCACCCCTGGACATGTGGATGGTGTAATGTCCAGTTGGTCTCCGCAGATCAGTGTTATCTAGAATGAATTCATTCTAGAAGGTGCCGTAACGGCTGTACATCACACTTATGTGCGACGTGATCTGCGTTGACACACAATACCCGTACCCTTGAATGTGTGTATGTGCGTTTTGGTAGGCAGCCCTCTGTAGAGCAACTGTGCAGATGGTCGCTCTAGGATGAAGCCTTTACAGGACTTCCTGGAAAACAATGTTCTTTGTTTTCCTGTGTGTTTCCTCTGGAGGTATACTTTGAGCCCGTTAAATGATGTTGCTCTGACATGGCCACATATAATGACCATGTGTGAACACGGGCTCAGGTAAGTACAAACCAACATACCTCAGGGATTGCCCCTGTGCCTTGTTGATTGTCAAGCAGTATGCAAGTCTGACTGGAAACTGTCGGCGTTTCATTTTGAACGGCATTTCCGTGTCCTGAGTGGAGACTGTGATCTTGGGAATCATGACCCGTTGTCCTCTGTGCTCCTTGGTAATGATCTCTGCTGTGATCACGTGACGTCGGAGATGCCGAACTATGAGTCTTGTTCCGTTGCAAAGACCTTTCTTTGGATTGAGATTCCGCAGAAGAATGATCGTTGCACCAACCTAATGCAATGAATATTATTGTGATTAATGAGGCTTTTTTATGGTGCACCACCTTTGCACATAATAATTGAATGTAATAGGATGAAAGATTGTAATCTTCCTACCTTGAGTTTAAGTCTGTGCAAGGGCATTCCATTCGGAGTGAGTTGGTTGAGAAATTCAATGGGGTAGGCCTCTTCCTCATCTGGATCGTCTGTGACAACACTGTCTGTGCTGTAATAAGTTCTTTCCGGTGTTTGAAGTCTGTCCAGAATTAAGTCGTTTACTTGATGTGATAAGTCATTCTTTGGAGTCAGACAACAGCGTTCAGACATTGTTACAGGATCCATCATTAGGTGTGAATCTGGTGTGTTCGGCCTGGGAAAAATGAAGTTCAGCATGTCTTCTTTAGACGAAGTGCATATCTGTTGTGGCAGAATTACGTTGTCCAGTGCATCGTGTGCTTCTTGCTTGTTGCCAAGTCTGAGAAGCCATTCTGAGAATTCACGGTATGAATCATCTTGAACGGCTCTCATGTTGGTGTGTAAACGATGCTGCTGAAACTTTGTCCATAGATCAATGATCTGGTGTGATTTTAGAGTCTCTGCTACAATTCTTTCCCTTCCTGCTTTCGTGACGACAGGTAGAACTGTCTGAAGTCACCACCAAGTAGCATGAACTTGCCACCAAATGGTCTGTCGACATGTGTAATGTCTCGAAGCAGTCGGTCGACTGCTTGTAATGCAAGTGCGGGAATCATGGAAGCTTCATCCCATATGAATAGGGTAGTTTCGCGCAATACCTGTGCTCTCCTGCTCTGTCTCTTGACATTACACGTTGATTCAGCTTGAAGTGGTATAGGAATTTGAAAGGTAGAATGTGAAGTTCTACCATTTATGAGCAGTGTTGCAGCAATTCCTGACCACGCCATGCACTGAACTTTATGTCCATTGGCTTGCAGATTGTGAACCAACGTGTTGTAAAGGAAAGTTTTCCCGGTTCCAGCCGGCCCGTCAACAAAGTGACAGTTCTGTTCGGATTGCGCGTTGATAGCATCAGTGATTCCCGTGTATATGGCTCGCTGTTCAGGGTTCAATGCGGCCAGCATTCGTTCTCCTTCCTCTCTGGCATTGCCAACATCGATGTCATCTTCCTCTGTAATAATAAGTGAAATATATTGCAATAAAATTGGAAAGAAAGCTAGGAGAATCATGTGCAAAAATACGTAAATGCCCTTGTCTGCACGATCTTAGGATACATTATTATATTCTTACTAATACAGTACATATTTGAAAATAACACATTAGTACCTCGTTCAGGAATGACATAGTCGGCTGGAAGTTGAGGAAGGTCAGCATAATTAGTGATCGATTGACCATGTACTTTCAAATTTTCGTCAATGTCATGTAGACATTGATACATGTGTCGGTCTTCAAAAGCTATGGCCATATCTGGATGATTGAGTTGATCACGTCGTACAAAGTCTTCACTTAATGCTTCTTTGAACATGTTGAAGAGTGCTGCGATATCTGAAGGTGTTTGAAAAAGGAGTAATGTTGCAAACAACTGTCTCAGTTGTATTGGCATGTTAAAAATAACTGCCTCCTCCAAACAGCGTATGATTTCAGCATCATCTTCCAACAGACCTAGAGCTAAAGCAGCGTCTTTGAAGGAATTGCATAGGTTTCCTTCTATCGTGCGAAGATCTTCAAACGACGTGGCACCTCGTTTATGGAGAAGCAATAGTCTCAGTGCGAATCTTTGCTCACATGGTCGTGGGTGAACTTGATATATTCTGCCTATGACAGGCAGTGTTCTCCGCTGTCTTGCTTTCCATGTTTTGGTGCGCTCGTTGAAAACATAGTGTTCAGGAATCTCGTGATAGAGATATTGGCGTGCAGCCGGGTCTTGTGCATTCAATTCAAACCAAGACGTCAGTGTGGTTTTTTCATTGATGTTTTGTAATTGTTCGACCCTTCCATTATCCTGAAAGTATACGGTCTGCTGATCAGGTAGATGAACATGCAGACGTTTGATAGTGTGACTTTTCTCGTGCATGGAAAATTGGAATATTCTATGAACAGCTTCATGAGGTCCAATATACCGAGCGTTGATGTATTGGCGTACTTCATCGTGCTCAATATCTTGAGGTACTTGCTGCTGCTGTCCTTCGAGAATTTCCACGTGTGCCATGTCTTGTCCTTTATGAATATATTTGAAAATATATTTCACGGACTTCACAGTGCTACATATTTCGAGATTAATGTGACACTGATACTTGAGTAGAAGATGCGATTATGTGGCACAACCCATGTATCATCTAGAAGTCGATCTTCCAGATTGACTGGGTGACGACAGCGTCGTCTGTAGAGAGGATAACCATTCGCATTGACTTGTGTTTCGGCAGTGCGATCTTTCGGAAATCGTTTCTTGCATTTGTTATTCTCCATGCAAACACATCCGGGGTTTATATCACCGCATGGTCCATGTGTCATGTGCTTCAGTACTAACTTGTGATATCTTGCATCCTGTGGGTCCGGAATTTCAGCTGATATGAGTCGATCTACCTGTAGGTTTGAGGAAAAATATCACATGTAAGTTCTACACATCAAATGCATTGTGTTTTTACTAAGCAATACAACTGATGATAATATTTCATACTCAATAATCTTCACTCTATAATAAATTATTGCTATAGATGTTACCTCTTCAGGTGTTCGTGGTCTATCAGCCTCAGAGAGGAACAGAATCATGTGAGCGTGTGGTAGTCCTCTCTTCTGAAATTCGATGACATATACATGTGCAATAGTGTGTCCGAGAATGTGCTTGTGAAGGACATCTTCCAGTAGTTCTTGTAGTTTCTGTTGAAATACTCGTGTGACGATGTCAGGCCGGTCATTCGCCTTCTGGTGTGGTAGAATGTTTCTGAAATCTCCTTCCACTGGGATTGGCCGTCATGGTTAGGAAGATGTCAGGCTTGCCATACTTTCTGACGATGTCATTGCATCTTGAAAGTTCTGGTACATATTTCGTTGACTGCCTGAAAAAGATGAGGGAAGTATGACAACACGACCGACATCAATATGAAGGGGTTCGTTGGGATTGTTTGCCCTGGCCATTTGATTTTCGATTTCAGCCCTTCTGTTCAGGTGATCCATCAGGCCTCGATAACTGTCAGCACGTAATTGCCGTTGATTGTGCAAAATCCAGTTGAGCTTGTTTCCTTCTATTTTGGTGTATGCATCCACCAGATATTGTTGAAAGAGAAGTGTTGCGCTGTGGATGGTAGACAGTTGATTTCTGACTTGTATTCGGTACGAATAATATTCGGCGATTGTGAGTCTGACACGGTGGACGATCAGGATTTTCTGGTCTTGTCCTCGACGTGTAGGTAGACGTTGAAGGTCCAAGCTGTAACCCGATCACCCTGAAAGAACAACAATGGATAGGTTAGAGGATCCGCAACGGATCTAAGGCATTAATCTTCATAAGATTACCACGCCTTGTTCGAATTTGAAGCTCTCTATTCTCGGGATTAGGAGCACCGCCATTGCGTGTAGTGTAGACTGCTGCAATTTCTCTGGCAGTAGGATTCATATCTTCGATCTTGTTCTGGGCGACCGGTAATAATCATCTTGAATGTGGGAATAGGCTGATCATTGGCAATGGCTTGCTGCCTTTGCTCTTCCAGTACTTCTCCCATTGTTTTAAAATGTTGAGCAAACCGATTTACTGCCATCAATTCGTTTTGCAGCAGCGCCACCATGTCTAAGTCCAAGTTTTGTTCTCTGGCTGTGTTCTGGCGTTCTTGCAGTGCTTGCTGGGTGTCCATAATGTATAATTCTGCATATTTTCGGGACCTGTCGGTTTCAGTTACCCCTGTTGAATTGAAGGAAACATTCTAAATTGTACTTCGTTATATCAACTACATTTTCAATGCAGCATGCTTGTTATAAAGCATCATAAAGCGCCTTGATTTTCGATTGGACAACTTTAATATCAGGCAAGGATAGAGAGCTAATCCATTGTAGATTGGGTGGGAAAGGACTTGAGCGTTCTGTCAACATCCGTTTCATCACGTGAAGCTATTATATGAAAATGTAGGATAATATAAGAGCTACTAAGAGAGGGACGTTATATTTACCTGTCATATGGTATGCACTTCCATGTATGGTGATGACTGGTGGTCCTGCATTAGCGTGTCTTACAACGTTAGCTGTCCAGGATGCCATCGCCATTAGTGAATTGTATCTACGGAAATTTTTGAGAAAATATTTAGATTCATCAGTAGTTCCAGTGTATAAATGCATCACATTTGCCGGGGGTGGTTGAATGGGATCGAGAGTTATTAATCCTCCCATACAACATTTGTTGTATTGTTTTCTTGTGTTGAGTTCCTCTCGGAAGTACTTCGCTTCACAGTGAATACATGTCCTGGTCATTTTCCAAGATGATGAGGCATTGGGGAGAATTGAGGAATTTCAAGAATAGGTTGATTTACTTCCCTTTCTTGATGTTCGATGGGTTGGGGACATCATCTTGGTGTTGTGGTAGGATTTCGTCTTGCATTTCAACTTCTTGGGTGTACCGCTATTTCATTCCTTCATTCTCATTTTGAACGTTGGCTTGCAATTGCATAGCAGCAGGCAATATTTGTGGATCCTGAAATGCAATGTAATCTAAGTTAATATAATTCAATCATGTGTTTTGAAATGCATAAAACTGAACTTGTGAAGATATGTCCATTTAGAGAGCAAAATAATTTCCTGACATGGTCCTGTGGAGAATGACAGGTGTATTTTAAGCAATTGTGATGGTAGTCTTTTTACCTGATTATCATGTGGAATTGGAATGTGTTGTTCCACGTTGATTTCATCAGGTTGTGGCCTTTCAATTTCATTATTTTCATTTTCAATATGTGTTTCGGGTTGCATCTGCATTGGCCGTATCTGTTGAAATGAAAAAATGAAATTATTTACATAAAGTTATTAGTTATTGGAAATTTAATGTCATTACTGTGTGATTGTGTAAATTGATATAAATAAATATGGAAACTTATAGTACATGTGGAAAATAGTCAAATTGCATGAGGCATTTGGGTTATGGAAAATGGACTTGCCTAACAGTAGTTAGCTTGTGTTAACAATTTTATTTTACCTCATTGTCATTTTGAGCTTGATTTACATTAAGCATTCCACATCTGCCGTTTGTATTGCCGTTTCACCTCATGATTACGATTCAGAAGGGGTGGTTGCAATGCATAATGATTGGCGGTACCTGCAGAGATGAAAAATATTGACAATTTGCTTGATATAATAACTGGTTTATTTTGATAGTTTTAATTTCAAAGTGTATAATATAGAGTTATTATTTTGAAAGTTCAGTACAAATTATTGGTTGTGTACCTGAAGTTGAGGGGCCAGTGCTGCAGGATATTGTAAGCCTGTTGTGGTACTGCTATAAGTCCGTAGTGGGGAAGCATCGCAGGTAGTTGCCATGGCACATACAATGCCTGCATCTGTGGATAATGAAGTGGGAGTGGTTGATATTCTGGGGCTGGTTGCTGAGGGTATTCTTGCTGCAACTGGTGAAGATCATTCACTGCTCCCTGTACCATATTATCAGGTGGTAAATCAGCAGGATGAGGCTGTTGGTTATTCTCACGACAGCGGCGATTTGCTTCCCGTAATTGATTCCTACGTTTATTGCCGGTGATGCTTTTTTGGCTTTTTTTGGCATTTTGCGAGATGTGATATAAAAAAAGAAAAAAATGTGTTTATATGCAACCCAATTTAAGTGAAAATGTTAAAATTTGAAATAAGAGTGATTTTTGTGAGCAACTGGATGGGGTTGTTGTTTTGTGGTGAGCTGCAAGATAAAATAAATAATTTAAAACATAATTGTAAGAAATGTTTGGGATTACTCTTGATTGTTGAATTAAATTATTGGTTATTTAAAGTTTCCAAATAAAAATATTTGAGCACTTTCTCTTATGACCTACATCACTCTTTCTATTGTGTTCTTTAACAACTAAAAGGAAAACAGTTTTGATAATGTATAAATTGGAGAAGTTAATGATCCTTTTATTTTTGGAAAGAAAAATGTATAAACACATTTGATGTGTTTGTATTATAAGGCTAGATTTGATTTGCATTATGCAGTAAATTTGCTTTCTATTGATAATAAATTGTTGCAATTGTTAATACCACTTTAAATATAGTAGCTAAGCTTCAGATTTGGGATATGAATGTACATTACAGGGTGAGGCATTTAAACATTAATTAAAATAGGCTTTATAGGAACAATTCTTGTCACACTCACCAAATATTCTGAGGAATGAACTTGTTTGAAAACCTGTTTTTACAAAAGAAGAAAGATGTTTTGGATGAATTGATTATCTTGTAAACAGAAAGTTGCCATTGATACTAAGGAATGTTTAACATTGTCAACTTGTATATTATTATGTTGATAGATTGAGTGAAGAAATGAGAATAAAAGGTCATGCTGAAGTGAAGGAGTGAAATACTTACTTTATAAAAAAACTTCACTTTACTTTACTTTGTTAATAACAAAACTGGCTGGACATTAGCCGAGAAACCAGATAACAGAAACGCTAAAAAGCAGATGACAGAAACGCTAAAAAGACAGTGCATTGCGATGCAATGAAAGACAACGTTGCTTTAAAGAAGACGCTGTCGGTGTAAATAAGGATTGTTTAGAAAAGGTAAATTTCAACATTCAACTCACCAATAACAAAGTAAAACAATCTTTCTAATAATTTTTTCAATATATAGATATTATTATTATTTTCTGCAATTTCTAACAACGTTAGATATTGAACAAAAATGTTTCATTTGCTGTAGCAAGAAAGTAAACACGCAATTGCTATTTTAAATTCGCGCCAATTTGAAAGTTTTTGGCCTCTATTCGGCGGCGTGCCTCGTTGTTGTTATTATTCATTCTCATGATGATCCATTCGATTCGACAGAAAGGCAGTTGAACACAACAACAGCAAGAGCATGTACTTGGCACCGAAGAGAAAAAGGCCTTGGTCTTCGTTGATGATGGGGAGAAGTGTGGTTGTGGAGGGGAACCTCTAAGTATAAGAAGAAATAATTTGGTAGACTTTATTATGCATGATATCTAGAAATACACCATTTCTCGGACACATGGAGAATGAAGTACATTGATTTTTGGTGATCTGTTATATCTTCAGAAATATTGCTGCTGGTAAAAATACCAATAATAAGAGTAGGCCATGGAAGGTTGACAAAAGGTAAGAAGGTTTAATACGTTTTTTGACTTGGTGAATACATGAGGTGGAGGTAATTAATTAATGATTTGCAGTTACAATAAATTACTTACATTTATAGACTTCAGGCCACATGAAAAGAACTGAGATGAGCCAACATGCTATAAAGTATATTACATGATTTCTTCTTGTTTTTCAGGTGCCCAGACATAAAGTGAATGTTTGTGGTCATTCCTTGTGAACATTATTATAGTGAGGTGAGTTCATTTTAAGATTTGTTAATTGAAGATCATTTGTTCAAAAAGAAGGACAGTGTCTGTTTTGCAGTGATCTTTTTTGAAGAATTACAAAAGTTAGAAATAGAAGCATTACATATTAATATTAACATACTTACTATAGATACTATACATAAATATATACATCATACATACCCTATATACTATATATAAATATATACATAATATACATACCCTACATACCCTACATACATACCCTACATACATACATACATACATACATACCCTACATACATACCCTACATACATACATACATACATACATACCCTACATACATACATACATACATACATACATACATACATACATACATACATACATACATACCCTACATACATACCCTACATACATACCCTACAATACATACCCTACATAACATACCCTACAATACATACCCTACACTACATACCCTACAATACATACCCTACATACATACCCTACAATACATAACCTACATACATACCCTACAATACATACCCTACATACATAACCTAAATACATACCCTACCATACATAACCTACATTACATACCCTACATAACATACCCTACAATACATACCCTACACTACATACCCTACAATACATAACCTACACTACATACCCTACAATACATACCCTACCATACATAACCTAAAATACATACCCTACCATACATAACCTACAATACATACCCTACAATACATACCCTACAATACAAACCCTACATCTTCTCCACTGGCAGCGCCCACCCTGCCGCCCCCCTGAAAGCCGTTTCTGAAAGTTGATAACTTCAGTGTGAAGTTTGGAAAAAAATAGTTGCCTTCAAAAATGTAATCAATCCTGGAAAATTTAAACTCAATCTCTAATAAAAATATATGAAAATGTAGGTAAGAAAACAGCGAATCCGATAAAAATATTCACATTTCTTAACAATGTTGTTTGTAATTTTAAGGAGCATTTGCTGCAGCCGAACACAAAAGCCGTGAAACAAATTATTCATCAGCCAACTTTAAAAACACAAAATTCTCCTAACTTGGTCAAAATTTGTCCATTTTAGCTAAAATTACACCAACACGAAGCTAATAGGTTGGGGAACATTTATCGATAGTATTTGGGTGAAAAAAAACAAAGTTTTGGCAGGTTAAAAATAAATTTTCGCAAGTGCAAAACACACGCGTGTTGCTTGAAAATTTCGTGTTTTCCAGCAAAACCCAAACACGGCCAAAACTGTCCAAAAAGAGAGGAAAATCGAGAAAACGAAAAGAACAACCCCAGATAACTTTAGTTCTGGTGTAAATAAACAGTTATCGAAAGTTTAAATGGAGAAAATCGGCCCAGAACGACCCGAGAAAATCAAAATTGTCTTCGTGTTTTGGTTAGGCCCTCGCTCAACACAAAAAACGTGAGTTGAAACAAAACAAAACTCGTGCTATTTAAAGCCAAAAACAATTGAATAAAGGAAATACCTTGAAATAATTGTTCACCAATTGTTTCCACAGGTCTTGACAACAATTGACACGTCTTTACAATTCATTTCCGGCACGTATTCACGTTTAAACCCGAGCAACTTGCCGCGCGTTCAACTAAAAAAACACCTGCTTCTCCCTGCTCGTTTTGCATCTCATTAACTGGGTCGGCCGAACTTTCTAGAAAGTCGCACCACAAAATGGGCCATAACTCCCGAACCGCTTGGAGTAGAAATTAGCCACATAGTTTACTTTGATGAGCAGAATGCAGCGATCATTGCTATGGCGATTTGCACCCTTATTTGCACCCCAAAAAAAGCCTTTATGATATCAAGCCCCGCTCCTTTGATCCCATTGTTTGGTGGAACGTTGCCATTGTTTTTTCGAACGTCGATTGTTCCGGAGACAATGACCCATTGTTTGGTCCCGCGGGTCACGTGTGATCACATTT